>MU377276.1:0-38143 GCA_022495195.1 Xylaria digitata
TTTTTTTGCGCTTATTATAGCAGTAGCTAACTTTTTTTTTTTTTGCTTTTTAAAGTATGCAATACTTTTTTTTTAAAGCTTAATTTTGCTAGTTTATATTTTATTAAACGCTAAAATTAATTTAGCGTTTAGCTTTATTTAATAGTTAAATTTAAATAGCTAAAAAATACTTTCCTAATGCAAATTAATTTTTAAGCTATATTAAGCGTTGTTTTTTATAGTTTAAAAAAAAGTTATGTTTAATAAACTAATTTATACTAATTATAATTTTATAATTTATGTTTGTTATTTAAAACACCTAGTTTTTAAAATAACAGTTATTAATTTTTAAAGTAATTATTAAATACTTTTTTATTAAGCCCGCAGTTTTTTTACAGTAATTAAACAAAAGTATTAATTAGTTTAAATAAATTATTTGTATATTAAATTGTTATTTAATTTGTTTAACTAATTTTTTGCTTATTAATAAATTTGTTTATGTTTTAATATTATATAGCGTAATAATTTTTATTTTAAAGTTATTTATTTATAATTGTTAAAATAACTGGTATTAGTTGCAACCGTACGTGTAAGCACGCACAAAGTTATTGTTACGTACAAGGTTATTAGCACGTGCGCACCTAATTCCCTTTATCGTATTAGCTTATACGCTAGCAGAAGTTTTTACCTAAAGTAAAAACTTTGCTTTGTATAAAGCCTCCTTTTTTTTATAAAAAAATATAAATAAATATAATACAATAGATTATATTCTATTTTACGCGTATGTTTAACGTATAATATTATATAAAGCTTATTTAATAATAATTATATTTTTTAATTAAATAATATTAACTTTTTTTAGCTACTTATTTTAGCTAATAAAAAAAATAAAACTATTAAAAAAACTTTTAATAATTTTATTAATTTTTTAAGTTATTTAAGCTAAATAAGTTGTTGCTTGCTTTTTTTTTAGCTAGCTAAACTTTATTTATATTTATTTGCTTTTTAAAACAGTTAACTATTTTATATTTTAGTTTGCTATATTTAAAACATATATTATTATTTTAATAAACTTTTTTTTTTTATTAATTAGCGCTTGTTTAAATTAGCTAGCTGTTTTAATAAAGTTAAGTTTATTAAAAGCTTTTTGCAAAGTTTTTGCAGCTAAATTGCTAGCTTTAGCTTTAACTTTACAATTAACGCTAATTTTTTAGCGTTATTAAAAAATATATTTATAATTAAATATAGCTTTAGTTATTTTGTTATAAAAGCGTTTATAAGTTATATTTAAATTAGTGCTAGCTTTAAAAATTTTATTATTTAAGTTTATATTAATATAGCTTTAAAAAATTTAAAGTTATTTGTTTTTAAATAGCTTAAACTTTTAAGCAAAGCTGTTAAACTAAAAAATAAATTAATAAATATTACTATTTTTATTAAGCTTAAAGCAAAAAGTTTTTAGTTTTTTATAAGTTAAAGCAGCTTAATTTAAGTTATAATAAGCTGTTTTTAAAGTTTAAATTAATTTAGCAAGTTTATTAAATAAATGTTTAATAAAGCAAAATTAAATTTTAATAAATCTTTTAACGTTTTTTTTTAATAAAAATATTATATAACGCATATAGCTTTGTTTAATATAAAAAATAATAAAGTCTTTTTTTAATTTGTTAGCTAGTTTTTTAAGCTAATTATTAAAAAAGTTTTTATTGTTTATAAACTTATTTAGGTTTGCTTTTTAAGTTTTTATTTTATTTTTTATAGTTTTTATTAGCTGTATTAATTAAATAGCTAATAAGTTTAAATACTTTTTATATAGCTATATTTACAAGTTTAAAGCTAGTGTTATTAAAAGCGCTGTTATTTATTTAGTAAAAACGTGTTAGCTTAATATTAAATTTAAGCTTGCAACTATTTAATTAGCTAATAAAAACGCTAAATTTTGTTTTAGTTATTTTTAGCTATAATTTTTAGCATAAATGTTACTTGTTTTTTTTTAAGTTTAAAAGCGTTTAAAAAAGCTTTTGTTTTTTATTTTTATTTTTTTTTAATTAATTAAATCGGCATATTAATAGTTAGGTTTTTTAGTAGCGTACTTTTTAGCGCTATATATAATTACAATTTTGCAAATTTTTTTAAGTTTATAATAAGCATTAAAAATTTTTTTTAAAGTAGTATATAGTTATATTAAATAATTGCACTTGTTTTTAGTAGTTGCGTGCTAACTAAAAAAAAAAAGTAATATTTTTATATTTTGTTTATTATAGCAAAAAATAAGGTTTTATATTTAATAAACATTTAATAATAAAAATAAAAAAGCTTAAAATAGTGTTATAATTATATAAAATGCTTTATAATATTGTATTAATATTATAAACTAAGATTTTAAGCTAAAAAAAAAAAAAAAGAAAAAAAGATAGCAAAGCTTACGGTTTTTTAAAATTAAATATAATACAATTACTACTTTGTGGGTTATAGTCCGTACGTTTTTTATTAATATAACAGTTTGATAGTAGTCCATGCGTCACAATAATTAAGCTTTTAAACATGTTTTAATTAAAAAATTAATTATTAACAAGTTTTTTATAAAAATTTTAACGTATATTAAAAGTAATTTAGCTTTATATAAAACATAAAACAAAAATATAGTATAATAAAAAAAATATTTATAATTTTAATAAAACTAGCTTTATTATAAGCAAATTATTATTTAAAATAGTTATTATAACGTTTAATTAATATAAAAAACTAAAATTTAGCTAACAAAACAATTATAATTAATTAAATATATTTTAAAATATTAATTTATATAAATATATAGTTTTGCTATATATTATTTTAATAAGCAAAACTTATTTGTTGTTTTAATATATAAACAGCTAATTATTTAGCAATTAAAAAACTATAATTATTAAAAATAGCTAAATAATAAACAAATAAAATTTAAATTATATTGCAAAAATTATATTATTATTATATTTTATAACCCATAACACAAGCTAGTTTCGCACACAAGCAAGTTTCGCACTTTTTTTGGAGTACCCTGTAAGCCAATTTTCTATACAAAAGTACTTACTCCACTTTTTAATAACTTTGCGAAAAAGGGTCGTACAATAAAATAATTGGTACTATTAGATTTGCAATAAAATAACAAATCTAATAGTATTTTCTTTTATTTTGTAGCTATTTTATTTGGGCGTATAGCTTTAAAAAACAAAATTGCAGGGATTATTTTAGCGTAGTTTTTAATAACGCCTTAAATAAAATAGTTAGAAAATAAAAGAAAATACTATTAGATTCGTTATTTTATTGCAAATCTAATAGTACCAATTATTTTATTGTACGACCCTTTTTCGCAAAGTTATTAAAAAGTGGAGTAAGTACTTTTGTATAGAAAATTGGCTTACAGGGTACTCCAAAAAAAGTGCGAAACTTGCTTGTGTGTGAAACTAGCTTGTGTTATGGGTTATACTTGTTTATTTGTTATATTAGTTTTAGCTTTTTAATATTAATTGTTTTAGCTTATTAAAATATACATATAATAAAAAAATTGTTAATTTAATTTAAGCTTATATTATTTATATTATAAAAAAAGATTTTTTTGCTGCGTTTTATAAAGCGTATAAAGCTTTTATAACTAAATTAAACTTGTTTTATATAACTTAAATTATATAATTTTATAGCTAAAAGTTAAATTGCTAATTAAAACATTTTTATAATTGTTAAACAAGCTTTTGTTTGTTTAATATTTAAAATTTTTTTTAAAATGTAATAAAAACGTAATTATAAGCTTAATATATATAAAAAAAAGTTATACAACATTAAAATAGCTTGCTAACTAATATTTTGTTTATAATTAACTAAATTATAAAAAATATAACGCTGTTTATATATTAAGCTGCATTATTAAAAAAAAAAATTGCAATATTATAAAAAACAAATAAAATGTTTAGTTAATATTGTTATATAAAAAAAAAACGTATATAAAAAAACAAATTATTTATTATATAAAAAAAATAGAATTTTAAAACCGAGCAGGCTGTTAAAAACTAAATAACAAAAAAAATGTAGGCAAGTAATTGTTATACAAAAAAAAAAGCAGCGCGCTAACAGCGTTATAAAACATGCAGCAAGCTTAAGCATAATGTGCGCACTTATTAAAACAATATAAAATTATTTAATAAAAATAATTTCGATTAGTTTTAATTAATTTTTTATATTGTGGTTAAATTATTTAAGTTGTACGTATAAAAGTGCAAAAACTGGACCGTTTGACTTGTGCAGACCGTTTACTTGTGTGGCACGTTATCCGAATTTACACTGCTAGCATAGTATCACTCTTACGATAGATAACTATTGTAGTCCCCTAGGATTAGACTGTCTAAAGGCATTTCTATCGGCCTCTTCGCGTATGAACTTATCATTAGGAATTAGGTCCCGTTAGCCTATTGTCCGACTGAGCAACCACCTGCCCCCCCCCCAAAAAAAAACCGCTTGCTTTTAGTCTATTTCATAGATTTAGTAGCCAGCCTCTCGAACTTATCATCCACGTTAGCATCCCACATGAGTTTATTGAATCCCATCCCCTTTCCATTACCGTCCTCTGGTACCTGCAAGACGTCCCCTGCCTTGGCAAAAGTGCTCGCCGCCCAGAAAGTCCCGCCAGGATGAGTGAGAAGGAGCTTGAATAGGCTCCCGTTCTCGTTTGCACATCTCACAATCGATAGAAGTCTCTGGATCAGGTAATTGACGTCTTTCTTCTCATGATATTCCAAGCTTCCCAACGAGTCAATCACACACATGGTTATCGTTCCGTCGGGTAGCTGTAGAATCAAGTCGTCAAAAATGTTACACAGTGTCTCGAGGTCATTGTTCTCACGGATGGCCTTGGCTTGGCTGCGCCTAATGAAAGAGAGGTCGAATTCCCCGTACGCGTGCACTAGCTGCCCGATGAGCGAACGTACGACCCCGTGTACGTTTGCGTCGGCGTCGTTGCGCTTGCTCTGATGCCGTTGGGCGAACCAGAACAAACCTAGCAGGCGAGATGCATGCTGTACTTCCTGGGTAGACTGAATGATGCGTCCCGCAACAAACGAGATTGCAGATGTACCACCATCTCCCAGATGCTCTACATTGCCTCGGATTAGAAGGGCAGCGTTCCTCGGATTGAGCAACCAGGCTTGGAGAGTTTCGCTCTCAATGACATATACGATCCTGTCTTGTGCTTTCAGACTGAGTCCATTTGCTCCGTGCATTATAGCGGCCAAGTCAGCTGGGGGGACATCTTCGTCGTAGCGTAGTACTGCATCACAAAGGGACTGTCTTGATATAGCTCTTCGTTTGCGGGCTTGGGCAGCCGGTTGACCTAGGGAATATTGTCGCCATTGACCGGTGTGAGGATCGAGCTTTGGGTTACTACGTAGAAACTGAACAATTTCCTTATGCATATCAAGGAGTTTTTGTGTTCGTTCGTCGAGATTCTTGAGACGTCGGAGGCCACAAATATCAGCTATGCGCTACGTTAGTTTCATTATTAAGCTTAACCCTTTGGGGCTCGCAGTGGTGAATGTTGTGAGGATTTATACATTTCTAGCACTACTAGGCACGTACCTTCATCTTTGGCAGCTGAAATGGCTCTCTTGAACGTATCGACTTTCGCCTTAAGCTTCTCCTCATATGAATCCTGTTGCAGGAAGGCCTTCGCGTGACGCTTGAGAGACTTCTCCTTGTACCAGATAATAACGTGATTCAGGATGTCAAATACTGAATAGTAAAGAGACGAGACACTATTGTATAGGCGCTGTGTTGTGTCTTGGTCTGCATTATAGTCAATTAATAACTGTGCCTTCTCCACCTCGTCAGGGATCGCGGCCATTGCCGCAAGAAGAAACTCCTTGATCTCGTCCATTCTTGTGGCTGCACGCAGGATAACCTTCAGGCCGCCGCATATCAAACTTCCATATAGGCTATCAGTTGGAAGCAGGTCAAGCCAATCACTAATGGCAGGTGAATTGCTTCGAAGTGCTCGGAAGAGTCCGCGTACCCTACCGAAAGGCGACTCCTTGCCCACCTTCTTGTTATACTGGAGCTCGGCGAATTTAGCTTCACTAACGACTTCCGCCCAGGTGTGCTTAGACTGGAGACTGAATCTAGTTTTGAGATGGTCTGGGACTATAGTCCGCTGGGATCAGTAATCGAATCATTTAGGGGAGATATGAATAGGCTTAATAAGTTCTGTGTGCTCCCGAGGCACGTTAATTGTCTCGAATGAAGTTTTCTACCTCATAAAATGGATAAAACGAGAAGAAAACGGCAATAAGGGTATCTTACGGGACTCTTCAAAGGATCGGAGAACTTCAGCAAACTGTTTACAATGTATGTCTTCCTCAACGTCATCCTTGGAAATTGCCTCGGTCGACTGACTTGATGCCTGCTCCTCTTGATACTCTTCAATCTCTGGGATCGACTCCCTGCTATTTATGGTGACTCGATTACGGGCAAATTCCTGAGCAGGGTCTGTGAGCTTTACTGGCACCAGACTGGCTTTGCTTCGAATAAAGTTCTTCATTTTATCTACAAGTTGGGTGGTCTGACGGAATTGACGAGGTAAGTACTTAAGTAAGTTAGAGAGGCGCTTCGCGATCTAGACTCCCTCCCCAAAGAAGTGATAGGGGAAGGAGAAAAGAAGTGCACTGCTTCAACCTCGGTTACGATTGCCATCCTACGTGGCCCCCAACCCCCCTCAATGCCCCAAGGAGGGGTAGGTAGAACTTGCTGACCGCCTAAATCTGCTCTTCGGCGATTCTGAGTCTTCTAAGCTTACTGTCACAACCTCCCCGTGGGGGCCGATTCCTGAGACCAAGTATGGGTAGGTCTTTAATACTTGTTATCGCACGAGGCCCTCTATACCCAAATATCTCTGCTACATGGATCTTATATACACAATGTTTCCTTTGTTCCATACTTTCAAGGCTGCCTCGCATATCTTAATACGGCTAAGAGGTACCAGGTACCAAGTGATTGATATTCATAAATGTCTAGTATACCTAGGTAGATAAGAGGTGGGGAAGTCACCGAGAAATATGTGGTAATGGTCCTCACTTTATCGCGGTGTTGGCGGCAGGCTGTAGCCTGCTCACAGTCCCAACAAGCCACCAAATCCATCCATCGAGCAGACCCTTGTTGAAAACGAAATCCCCCATTATTAGTCTCCTTTATATTGGGGATTTCGGCAAACTCTCTTTTGTGTTCGATACAGGGATTGTATAGTTGTATTTGATTCTTTCGTTGCTCCCACTTCATTGCGGATTATTGATCATCACTTCAACGCTTGGTGGCCATTCTTAGTGTTCATATGACGACGTGATTGAACATTGGGTACCTTTATTCGTTATCAAAACTATGGAGAGCCGCGAGACTATGGAAACCGATCGCGAGGACCTGCGAAACGACATTCAGAAGGATCCAACGCTACGAGACAAGCCCAAAGAGCAAACCACAGGCGAAAAGTCGGTGAATAAGGGCACCGATGTTGAGAATGATCAAAGTCCAAAGGAAGAAGGGACTCCAAGCAAAGAGCAAGAAGAGGAAATTTCTCGTAAGTATTATTGAAATTGGTTGTTTTGCTGCTGGAGTTCGTAACGCGTGCGCTTCTGATTCCTAGTCGTAGAAGGAGTATATTAAAGTTCACAAGAAGCTCCGAAACTATTCAGATACATTTGTTTGCTGACTTCGTTATTATCGATAATATAGTGGTTCCCGAGATAAACTGTCTCTCTTGGCTAGAGTGGCGGAAACTTCGATTATCTGAATACGAGGCTGAGGCAAATCGGAACAAGAAGGAGAACCAACAACCGATCGTCAGCCCCAAAAGATACGTCATTGATGTTGTTTCCAGTACGGGCGAAATGGGGTCACTTGCGTACGCGGAGAGTCAGGTATCTACAAAAGCTCCTCGCTTGATTGGGCGCATACGTATCAATTCCCAACACATAATTGATATCCTCAGCGGAATCACGAACTTATTCTTCCCTGAGCGCTGCCAGATGCTTCACCCTTTCAAAGTCATCATTGATAATTTACCCGAAATTCAAGCCCAGATGAAGATTATCGAAGACGGGCTGAAGGTCGCCCAGGCTTCTTTTGAGGATACTGCCCGGATGAAGGTATTTACACTATTCGAGAACAACAAGTCGAATCAGGAGCCTGCCGGGATCAAAGGCACCAACGGGAACAAGGCAGCTAAACCTAAGGAAGAAAAAGAACTCGAAGTGGCTCAAGAGCAATTCGACCACTATCAGCTCTTTATGAAACTAATTGAAACACATTTGGCGTTTGAAGTGAATGTGGCCACGGCCATAAAAAATGGTACGATGGACCGCATTATGTTTTGCCATCTATGGCACCTTTTCCCTCCAGGGGAGACAATCTTTTATCAGAAGGCGAATCGTGACGAACCGCCACAGGCAGCTCAGGTTCTAAAGGTCAGCGGTGGACGGGGGAAACTTCCCAACTCATCTAAGCGGTACCTTGTGAGTAATTCCTAACGCTATGATGAATGCAGGACTGATTCGAATAATCTAGTATTATGATTATGACCAAGCAAAAAACAATTTTCAACGAGTCTCACCCTTCACCATTGACGCCTTCCACCTTGATTTTGACGGAAAGAAGTACCGTCTTTTCCAAGTGAAATATGAGATACAAAAGTACCCCGGAGAATTCCCAATCACATCTCTACCTGTGTTCCCTCTTCGGTTTCTGCCAGAGCACGAGAGAAAAACAGTTATGTCGTTGCTTCTAAATCGGGGAGTAATCTTCCAAAATCTCGCAGGAGTAGAAGCAGCGCACCGTGAGTACTCTGGCAGGACCCTAGACAGCGAACCAGAAGACATTGACGGGCGAGTGATCGTCGATTTCAAACAGGCATCCATAGTCGATAACTTGCGCCAACAAACCCCCAAAGACGGCAATAATGATTCGATAGGACGTGTCTTCGGACTTCGCTCTCTCAGCCAGACTAATACTCTTGAGCTTTTAGAAGTCCTTGGAGCCTACGAGGAGCCCGACCTAACATTGTACGATGACCATAATTACGACATTGACAAGACTGAGAAGTTATTCTCGGTTAATAAGGTCCTCCTGGCGCCTTCACAAGAGCTAGCGGCTAATGACCTCACGGATGAGGAGCTGCGACTTCTCCCTGGAACCGTTTACGCATACATTCTGCGAAGCCGCAAGTACTGTAAGTACTGCCACTGATATACGGTGTTAGGCTAGGCGTTAACAGCCTTCAGGTCGATGCGATATCAGCTTCATTAAAGAAATCACTCCAAACAAAAAGGCTATCGATAATTTAGTCCTTCCGGCTAAACATAAGACACTGCTTATGTCATTGGTTGATCGGGTACGTAATAATCACACATCGCTTAGAAGCTCTTTGTTCGGCGTCTAACAGCTTAGCAGCATTCCCTTGGGTCAAGGCCGGTGGAGCAAAAGACCAATACAGATCCCCCCCCTGTAGAAAGAACAGATTCGCAAACCCCCAGTACTAGCCATAGTGCAGAAGACACGCTTAGTATAGTCAAGGGCAAAGGTAGAGGCCTTATCATCCTGCTCCACGGCGTTCCTGGTGTGGGTAAGACCTCAACTGCGGAGACAATCGCCGAAACCACAGGGAGGCCGCTGCTACCTGTGACGTGCGGTGACATCGGGGAAAATGCGAGTATGGTCGAGAAGAACCTGGAGCAAATCTTCACGAATTCGCATCGATGGGGTTGTGTGCTCCTCCTTGACGAAGCCGAGGTATTCCTTACTAAAAGGAACCTTCAAGATTTAACACGAAATGCTATGGTTTCGGTCTTCTTACGAGCCCTGGAGTTCTACTCAGGCATTCTCTTCTTAACGACGAATCGTGTTGGAACCATTGATGAGGCTTTCAAGAGTCGGATCCAAATCAGCTTATATTGTAAGTAATGGGCCACCTAATGGTTGCAACATTTGTAAGCCATTGCTAATTGTTATCATGTTAAGACCCCCCTCTTGATTGGAAGACATCAAAGCAGATCTGGCAAGTCAACCTTGAACGCTCCAAGGATAAAGTACAAGCAGACAAGGACGAACTTATCCGATATGCTAAGAAGCAATTTCATCGTGCAGACGAGAACAGCCGATGGAACGGGAGGCAGATATACAATGCATTCAAGACAGCCATAGCACTAGCCGAGTTTGAAAGGGCCAATGATGGCGGCAGTAAAAAGAGCAAGAACCAGCTAGCCGTCCTCACGGAGTCTCACTTCCGACAAGTAGCTCATGTGGCCAAGAAGTTCGATGAGTACCTCCTCGAAACTCACGGAGGCATGACCATGTCCGCCACCAATCAGGAGCAGAATGTTAGAGCTGATGGGTTCGGAATCGGCAATGAGAACGCGCCCTTCAAATTGAAGCGACGTCCAACTAAGTCTCGGAAGCTCGACTACGATGAGATGTCATCTACATCCGAAGGAGAGTCCGAAAGTGGCAGCGTCTCTGGAAGTAGTACCGAGAGCGATGTTGAGTCTGAGGTGGAGGTTAAAAAGTCGAAGAAAAAGGGCGCGTCTTCAAGCAAGAAGAATGGCGAAAAGAAGAGGTCGCAGAACTCAAAATTAAAGAAGAGCTCTAAGAAGCAGGTCGAATCCGAGTCGGAAGAATCATCTTAGTCAAGCGGTGGTTTCTCTCCTCCTTTTCCCCTCCCGGGAATCTTCACATCTACGCAGCCAAGCAATCGAGCCCTTTTTCTTTCCCAATGCTAGCACTTGGGGTAAGGTGGAAACGGAATAAACATCGTAAATTTAACAGGGAAGCTATCTATTCAGTGACTTTAGTGTTGTAGACAAAAAGGTCGATAAAACTTCCCATCTCCTAGAAATTGTCCTATATTGTATATATACTAGATCTATAGCTACCATGGTATTAGTATGCTCTTAGGGTTCTGGTAATACCTAATTACATAACCAATCACGGCATTGATTATATTTGACAATTATCCTATTAACTGCTATTAATAAGCTCCTGTAGCCACTTTAGTACCGAAATCGTTAAATCCAACAAAATGAAGTCACCACATACCCTCGGATCAATCTTCCATAACCCTCAAATATTTATCAGGCTCGATTAAGGACCAGGATAGATAGCAGAAATTACCGAGGCTGGAACTGTACCCCTCGGCCTATTTGTGGAGTCTATCCTGATTACCTAATCCTGGCAGACCTTAAAAACTCACGGCTTGCAAGCCCAAACTCACATCAACGTGCTGTTGGGTGATCGACTAAACCGGTCCAATTTTCACACAGGTTCAATACGTCTAGAAAGCACGGCCACAAATTATGGCGCCAAAAAAATTCCCATACCCTATTGTTGACGTGTGGGCGAATCTCCCTGGGGTATGTACGACACACTCCGGACTATGGATCTAATACTAAAGTGTGATATAGCTAGGTGCCGCCATCCCGGAAGTTGCTCGCCTCTTCACTTACAGTCATTCCGACCCCGAGATCGCGAATAAAAAGCGATCACCCGAAGAGGTGATCGCGCTGATGGACGAAGCGGGGATTTCCCACATCTGTTTATCTGCGTGGAGTCGCCCAGGGAAGATGATCTTTTCCAATGCGGAGGTTGCCCAGTATACTCGCGCTTATCCGACCCGAATCTTCGGCCTAGCTGCGGTTGATCTTCATAATCCCGTCGAAGCTGTCAAAGAACTGGAATATTACGTCAGAACAGAGGGGTTTGTTGGGTTGAGGGTGGTGCCTTGGCTATGGAACCTGCCCCCAACCGACCCGCACTACTGGCCTCTCTTCGTGAAGTGTATTGAACTTGACATTCCCTTCCTGACCCAAGTTGGCCACACTGCGCCTGCCTGTCCGAGTGAGGTCGGGCGCCCTATCCCGTATATTGATACCATTGCACTCAAGTTTCCAGACTTGAAGATTATCATGGGCCACATCGGATATCCTTGGGCCGCGGAGACCGTGGCAGTTGCCTGGAAGCATAAAAACGTCTATATAGACACGAGCGCATGGTCTCCAAAGTATTATGCACCAGAATTTATCACATTTGCGAATACCACAGGGAAGGGAAAAGTGATGTTTGGGACGAATTTTCCGCAGTTGGGATGGAAGGACTGTGTGGAAAACGTCAACGACTACCTAGTGGGGACTAAGGGCGGTTTCCGAGAGAGCGTGGTGAAGGGCTTCATGGGTGCGAATGCTCTCCGTGTTTTAAAGCTACCACTGGCGGATATGGCAGAACCCCGGTCCCATCTTTAGTATTACTCAGGCACGATGGTCTTATATATGAGCAGCTTCCTACGAGATAAATAAAGCCCCTCACTCTTACGAACGCTAATGTAGATTTAGAGTCTGGTTAAAATGTATGCCGGGTGAGGTTTTCGGCCACGTCGCAGTTTTCCGGAACTAACCCTGTACACTCGAAGAGTCCTTGTTGGTGAACGATCACAAATCACGCCGCAACTGTCAGGCCCCTCTCAAAAACAGCTGCCAGGCATGAATGCACTATCTATTTTGATATACTGTGGAAACCGTTCCACTTCAAAAGGGGAAGTTGGTCCAGAGGGTCTGTAGATCGGAACTAAAGTTCCAGTCTACCTTTTCTAATATACATCACATTTTATGGACTTAAGTTACCTCA
The DNA here is from genome assembly GCA_022495195.1 of Xylaria digitata. Taxonomy (NCBI): domain Eukaryota; kingdom Fungi; phylum Ascomycota; class Sordariomycetes; order Xylariales; family Xylariaceae; genus Xylaria; species Xylaria digitata. Next base: position 12,664 of record MU377276.1, read on the forward strand.
CTACCCCTAGTAAGAGTGAAAAGCGCTTTTTGCTAATTGACTAGGTGCTGGCGAGGAGGTACAGTCTCACTTTCTCCTTATATACCAAACCCGCCCACGTTTACACCCACAAAGAAAATCGCATGGTTGGTATACATCCACTGTAAATAACTCTACTACTAATCCACCTACTAGAAACAAGAGCTTGAGTGGGTGGGTTGGTGTATAGCGAGCCTTGATTATATCAATAACAATGGCCACTTGAGATATTCATGATTAGGAATAGTACTTTGAATTTAGCATCTCCGTGGAATTCAACCTCCAATATAGCTTATTGAAAAAAAAAAAAATAGAATATAAGTGGCCGCGATTAGAGTGTACGCTACTCCACCGTTGAACCTCGGACTTCGGGAATCAGTCCGCGCCGTCCGCTCTCCCGTCCAAGTGCCGGCGCTAAAGAGATGACTCACCAGAAGGAAAACGGCGGGGTTAACCTTTCCAATGACCTTCCCGCGTTTCACATCTCCATTTTTAAAAGGCTGGGATGTGGCCACGGAATACGAGTGATCAGACAAACTGAGGGTAGCCCTCCTCTGTTGACTTGGTGATAACCGTGCACTTTGGTGTAAACGTGGTTCTTAAATTCACGAAATACTACCTGTTACGTCAGAGGGTTTTATAACCGGTCTGTCGGCGCTTATCTCATGCCGCATCGAGGCCAGAAATCGGAGTGTCGGGAAAGTTGGTAATTTCTTATACAAACTTATATATAGCAGATAGAGTTCTACGCTAAAATAAGGTATACAACTTCATCAAATGTATTAAATCCCAAATATACAGTCTCGCATCTGCGCAGCATAAACACCAGTATGGATGCAACTCAGGAGCTACTTAAATTCAACCGCCCTTACTCTTGGGGTGCTTTGGGCTTAGTAACTATACTTCTAGTAAGAAAGTCGAAGTAGCACGTTTGGCTATTGCTAATATACATAATTATTTTTCTTACTAGTTCTTCGTCTCAAGTTTGCGAGACCCTCTTTCAAATGTCCCAGGACCATGGTATGCCAGATGGACCGGACTCGTTGCTAACTACCATTGGCTGGCTGGGCGTAAACCGTCTTATATCCACGAGCTTCACTTGAAATACGGTACGCCATATTCCGTCCCATTTATCTACGAAATGCTTCCAAAGAATGTAAAGCGGACATGTTAAACACCTATTAGGCCCTATTGTTCGCGTTAGCCCTCGTGAGGTATATATCACGGATATCGAGGCTGTTCGCCGGGTTTTTAGTATTAAAAACGAATTCCCTAAGACAAAATGGTACATGGACTTGGTTCCCTTCGTCGAGAATGTCTTTACTACGCCAGATATCGCTCTGCACAGGCGTATGCGCAGATTAATCTCGTCCCCCTTTTCCGAATCGGGCCTCAAGGCTTTCCTGCCACAGATCGATCAGAAAGTCAATCTTGCGATACAGTGTATGGAAGAAGAGTCGAAGACGCGTGGTGTTGCTGATATCTATAAATGGTGGCTTTTTATGACCACTGATGTGATCGGTGAGTTAAGTTTCGGAGAGTCATTTCGAATGCTTGAAAGTAGAAAGGTGAGTGACCAATCTCAAAGTTTGCATAATAAATCAACTTTAGCCAACTCGTATTAGATAAACCAGTATATTGCCGACTTACAGGCTAGTGGGGCGATGTCTTGCTACCGATCCGCCTTTCCATCCCTATTCCAATACTCCGTACGCCTCGGGATTTCAATTCCCTTCCTTGACAAAGCTCTTGAATTCAGCGCGCGCGAGAAAAATTATGCTACCGAGTCGCTGCAACGACACAAAGACTTGGTAGAAAAAGAAGGCCTTAACGCCAGACCCACGCTGTTTACGAAAGCATATGAGGCCCATAGTAATGAAAGCCTAACTGCGGACGAACTACGGGATAATGCACAAGGTTTTATCACTGCTGGAAGCGATACTACTTCGAATACTCTGAGTTACCTCGTCTGGTCTGTATGCCGTGATCCTGAAGTCAAGTCCAAGCTTCTGAAGGAGCTCGAAGTGCTTCCCGACGGGTTTACTTACGGTGATCTACAACACGTGCCATACCTAGACTGTGTTATTGATGAAACACTTAGAAGATTTCCGATTATTCCAGCTGGGCTACCGAGGGAGGTACCTAAGGGAGGCACCGACTTATGTGGCTATCATATTCCCGCCGGGCATACAGTCACAATTCAGAATTATAGTCTTCACCGCGATCCCATCGCCTTTCCAGATCCTGAGAAATTCGATCCGTCACGGTGGGAGAATCCGACGCAAGCTATGAAACACGCATTCATGCCTTAGGGTGGTGGTTCGAGGAGTAAGCTCATTATCCCTTTGTTCTTTCGAAACAAACTGTTTCTTCGTAATCGAGGCATTATGCTGAACATGACTGTCTACTTAGTTTGCTCCGGACTACATCTCGCAAAACTGGAACTTCGATTGGGGACGGCTCGGTTCTTTAAAGCTTTTCCCAATGCCAAGGTGTCGACCCATGAAGGCATGTGTGACGAAGACATGGTTCCAGAGCTGTTCTTCTTAGCCAGTCCGCAGGGACATCGTTGCCTAATGGAACTTGATTAGGTTTCCTGTATGGAGGCAATGACAGAATTCTCCAACCAACAGTACAACAGTTGCAATAGCACTCATATCCTGCTCGCTGGTATACATTTGAATCTAATTCTGGCACTATGAGAAATTTCTAGACATACGATTGGACTTCACGAGTACCGGGGACCCCTTGTAGTGGATGCCTAGTCACTTATGCGTACTTGAGCGAGTGATAATTAGTACTGTAGAGTAAATGGCGTAATTGATGTAGGTGTCAAAGGGTCAGGGACCATTGGTATGAATCCTGACCGATGGCCGGGAAGCGTCAAAGATCCCTTGCACCCGGGAAGGAATACTGTGGGACAATAAGATGACTGTTGACCGCCGCTAGCATCTAGGGCTGGTTGCTGGTTGTCATGAGAGGGAAGCCAAACTACAAACGAAGCTCTATCTCTCCATTTATGTTGTGTGGTAATTACCTCTTTGTGCATACTTTCGATACTACCGTTTAGTTGGATTGTTGTGAACAACATGTCCAACCTCGCCGCTAGCCTTAAGGATCCTCTAAGCAAAATCCCGTATGATATGCTAGAGTTAGAGTGGTACTAAGTCATTAGTTAGATTTTGATATTAATCAGAGGTTGTGCCCTAACAGCTGGGCGCCAAGAGAAAAGTTGCAGTAGGATGAATGTGATAGGCTACACTAATACGAGCTATTGAGGGTGTTCGATTGGATGATATAAGGTTTCCGGACCCGGACGTCATGTCTCCGGTCTGGTTTATCCTGGTTCAACCAAAACTCGTTATTGACTCCATGTTATAATATGGGTTAATTTTCAGATAAGCGGTGAATGTCTTGGCAGCAATGTGGCAACGGTAGGGGTCGAAAGTTCATGTTATTAAAATGTTAGGATCCAGTTCCTCTTTCTAGGTTTATAAGCAGGTCTTTAAAATAAACAACATTGGTATTATGTAACGGAGTAGCGCTTTTTACAGGGTACAAATAATGCTTTATTAAGTGGTTTATAAATGTGTGTAATTTCTGTTAGTTTATTTAAGCAGATTACTTTATATAGCGGTATAGATTATATAATTATAAGGTCTACATTTTTGTAATACATTCCCGATCTTTTTAAGCGTTTAATTTTTTAGCTTTATAACCTAACGCTTTCCGTTTTAAAGACTTTGCAATCTTTTAATTCTGCAGCTTTATGTTTTTTATTTTAAAAATTTTATAATTTTTACACAAAGCTAATAATTATTTAATATATTAATAAACATGCTTATAAACGCCTATATATACTTTTTATTTTTTTATTATAACAGCGTTTTAAGTTTATAAAAGCTTAAGCTAATATAATTTTTGTATTAATAAATAACAAGCTTTTTTAAACGGTTTTTTAAAAAGCTTTACTATATTATTTATTTTAATTTACGCTTTTATAAGCTATTTTGCTGCTTTTAATATATAATGTTTAACGTGTTTCATCATTAAGTGACAAATATTATCAAATAACAAGAGTTTTAGGCACTATTTAGGTTGCAACATAAAAAAAACAACTACAACGCAATTAAATTACTTTAAATTAATCGGAATCTTTTTTATTAGACGTATTTATATTTATTGTACAAGTGTGCGCATTATAACCGGTGTTGCTGCATATATTACAATGGCGCGCGCGCATAAATGCTTTTACCTAACGATTACTACTTTTACTGTTTTTTTGATTTATTTAACTACTACCTTTTTTAAAAACTTAAAAATTTGTTTTTTTAGATTAAGTAAGTACTTTTTTAGTTTATAATCGCTTATTTTTTGTTTTTCAACGTTTATTAAAAATATAGTTAGCTTTTTAAAGCTTAGCTACTTTATTTAATATTAACGTTTGCTTATATAGTAAATAGTACGTAGCTTTTAATAACAAGTTTACAGCGTTAATAATTTTGTTTAGCAAGCTATTTTAATGCTTAAAAATTCAGTTTTTTAAGTAAACAAACTGCAAAATAGCTTTTTTAATAATAGTAAAAGTTTTTAAAACTTAAACAGTAAAAAGTAATTTAAGCTTTAGCAACGGTATAAAAAAAATTAGCGTAACTTTAAACTTTAAAATAACAACTTTTAAATTAAATAAAATAAAGCTAGTAGCTCTAAACTTAAACGTAATATTTATAAGCATTATTGCTTAAATATAAGCTTTAAAAAACGCAAATAAAAAATTCTTTTTTGAAATATATGTTATACCCGTTTGCATAATATTGCTAATTTTAATATTATATGCTTTTTTTAACAAGCTAAAACATGTTACGTTTAAAAGCTAAAGTTTATAAAAAAAATACGCAAGCATTATTTTAATAAAAATATTATTTTTTTAGCAATAGTTTTTAAATTTTTTTAAATAATAGCTTTTATAATTATTAAAAATAAAAAAACGTTTTATATTTGTTAAACGTAGTTAAATATATTTATTAAAATGTTTAATTTATTTTAAACTGAAATTATTATTAATTTAGCTGTTATATAAAACTGCAATTTGCTATTTAAATAATAAAAAGCTATTGTAATACTAAAAAGCAAAATAAGTTTTTTTTTTTAAAATAATAAAAAGCAGTATTAACTAACTTTATAAATTAATTAAACAAATAGCTGTAAACTAATTTTAATTGCTTTGTTAAGCTTGTTTAAGCTTATTTTGCTTTTTAACATTTATTATAACTATATTAGTTATAATTATGTTTATTATAAACTTTGTTTTATTAAAATTGTATATATTTTTTTTTGTAATATTTTTACGCTTAATAATTTTTTTTACGCGTTTATAATATATGTTATATTTAGCAAGATTTTTATAAAAAACTTAGCTATAATTAATTTAACAGTTTAAACGCGTTTAAAAAACTAATATACGGTTTATAAAGCGTATTATTTAGCATTTTTTAACTAGTTAACTATTTTGCTTAACTAATAGTTAGTTAGCTATATTTTAAACATAATACATTTAAAAAAAAAACGCTTTCAAATTTAAATAAATTATAAACTATATAATTGTTTACTTTTTAAAGTCGGTTAATTTCGACTTTATATTTTTGCTGCTACGCTAAAGCGTAATATTAGCGATTTTGCAGCAAAAAGTTTTATTAAAAACGTTATATATTTTTGCAAGCTTGTAAATAAAAATATAAAAATTGCGTTTAAAAGCGTAAGCAGCAATTAGTAACTTAGTTTCTTTTAACGCGTGCTTTATTGTTATAAGTAAAAAAAATAAAGTTTAAATAATAAAAGGTTAAAAAATCTAAAACTTTTGTTATTTAATAATATTTGTTACTTAATAATAAAACACGTTAAGTTTAGCTAATAAAAATATTTTTTTAGCTTTTTTTTAAAATATTCTTTTTAGTTTTATAAAAGCTTTTTTTTAAAAACGCGCTTTTATAAATTTTTTTAATACTTTTTTTGCGTATACTAATTTTATATAGCTTTTTTAATACTTTTTTTTAAAAAGCGTATAACATAGTTTTTAGCAAATAGCAAGCTTTTATAAATATTTATTTATATAAAAGCATAAAAACAATTTATAATACTTTTTTATTTTTAATAATTTTTTGTTAAAAGTTGCATAAATTTTTAAAACAACGTGCTTTTTTTGCTAACATAGTTAAGCTGCAAACTATTTGCTATATTTTTTAAAAAATAAAAAGCATACTTTTAAACTTTTGCTAAAAGCTTTATAGCAAACTAGTTTTTTAAAGCGCGCACAAGCTTAATTTAAAACAATTTTTATTTTTATAGCTATTAAAAAATCTTATATGCTAATATAGCTTTAATGTTATAAACCAACAAGAAAACTGTTAAAATAAAGGGTTATATTAATAAACATTATAACATTAAAGGTGAGCTAAATTAGCTTTAACCCTAAGGATCTATTACCTAAATTACTAGTATACGCTTTAAAAGCAAAGCAAAATCTGCTTATATATAATATATACATTTTTAAACCTTTAATTAATTAGCTTGCTTATTTTAATAATTAAAAGTTTTATATGCAACAATAAATTTATTAAACTTTAGAACTAAATAATGCAATACTAAAAAATATTAAAATAATATTATTATTAACTAAAAAAGCTTTATTTATTAACGTATAACACAAGTTTATTAATAACATAAGTTTATTAACAACTTTTTTATATTTTTGTATACTTATTGTTTATTTATTATTTATTTAATAACTAACAATAGCGTGCTTATAAAATAAAAAAAATATATAGCTTGTATTACAAGCTTTTGTACGCAACAAAAAATTAACTTTTAATTGTGCAGCAAAAATTTATAATGTTTTTTATACGACGCTTAAGAACTGCTAGCTTGGAATTTTTTTATAACATAATATATTTTTATTAGTATGAAAATTAACCGATTTAAAAAAGCAAACTATTATATAATATATAATAGATTTAGTTTTGCGATTATTTCTGCTTTAATTAAATAGTATTAAAAATATAGCAAATTTTTTTTTATACGCTTGTAACGTGATCGCAGTTAGTATTAACTAGGCTTTAAACTTTATATAACGATAACTTATTTTTTGTACGCGTTTTAACTAAAAAATTAATTATTAATATGTTTTTTATAAAAATTCTAATATATATTAAAAGTAGTTTAAGCTTATACAATTAATAATAACTTTTAATAAGATTGCTAAAAAAAATATTTATAATTTTAATAAAACAAGCTTTATAATAAGCAAAATATTGTTTAAAATAGTTGTTATAACTTTTAATTAGCGCAAATAACTAAAAGCAATATAATAAAGCAATTAAAAATAATTGTTTGTTATTTAAAGTGTTTTATTATATAGTTATACTATTTTATTATATATTATTTTAGCTAAAAAAACTTATTTTTTATTTTAGTATAAAAATAGCAAATTGTTATACAACTAAGTTATTGCAATTATAAAAAATAATTAAATAACAAATAAACAAAGTTTAAATTAGATTTAATATTTTGATAAACATACTGCTAGTTATACAAAAAGTATTTATTGCTTACTTATTTTTAATAGCTATAAAAGCTACTACTTTACTAAATTCGAATTATATACTAAAAAATACAAAATTATTACTTTTTGTATGCTTTTATATTTGTTGCATTAGCTTTAGCTTTTTAATGTTAATTGTTTTAGCTTATTAAAACGTTTGTACGCTAATAAAATTAATAAATTAATACGGTTATATATTACTTATGTTTTAAAAAAAGATTTTTTTACTGCTTTTTATTAAGCGTACAAAGCTTTTATAACAAAATTAAATATATAAAAAGGTTTTAAAAGTACTAAATTAGTTTTGTATAACTTAAATTATATGCTTTTATAACTTAAAACCAAATTGTTAACTAAAATATTATTTAAATTATTTTTATTGTTTAAAAAATATTTATTTTTTTAAAAATTATAAACTTTATATAATATTAAAAATATATAATTTTAAAGTAATTATATTAAAAAAAAGATTGTATAATATAAAAGTAGCTTTTTTATAGCTATTTTAAATGCTATTAATTAAATTATAAAAAGTATAACATTGCTTATATATAAAGTTGTATTATTAGAAAAAAAGGTTTTAATATTTCAAAAAACAAATTATATATTTAGCTAACGTTGCCGTACAAAAAACAAACGTATTTAAAATAAAAAATTTTTTATTATACAAAAAAAACAGGATTTTAAAACTAAATAAGCTATTAAAAAGCAGATTTTAAAAAAAATATGTATAAGTAATTGTTATACAAAAGATAGTGTAGCGCGCGTACAAAAGTGTAAAACATGCAGCAAGCTTAAATATAATGCGCGCACTTATTAAAATGTTATAAAAACATTTAGTAAAAATATTTCTAATTAAATTAAATTGATTTTTAATGTTGTAGTTAAATTATTATGTTTGTTTGTACAAAAGTGTAAAAAAGTTGTTAATAAACTTATGTTGTTAATAAACTTGTGTTATACGTTAAGCTAAAAAACTTCGATTAATAATAACGCAACTTTATAGCTAAAGCAAAAGCCTTTAACATATAAAATTATATAAAAACTATTAACTAAAAAAAATAGCTAACTTTTTTAAAACTATTATAATATAAAAATTATTTTATAAAAGCTAATATTAATTTGGCTATTTTAATTAAAAACTTTATAGCTAACAAAAAAATATTTTTTATATTTAATTAAAACATATATACATTAAAAAATAAAGCATATATAAAATATAAAAAAAACGTTAAAAAACTAACTTTTTAAATATAAAATACTATTGCTTCAAACTATAAAATAGCTTTTTTAAAGCTAAAAAAAAAGATTTATATATAATATAATAGCATTAATAAGATTAGTGCTGCTGCTTAATTTAGTTTTAAGCAAAAAGTATAAGCATAATATAAAGCAATAATATTTAGGCTTTTATTAAAAGTTCTAAAAAATTTAAAAATATAAATAACAAAATAAAAAGCTATAATAGCTAAAAAAATTAATAAAAAACTTATAAAGTTAACTTTTTTTAATAATTTTATAGCAGATTTTAAAATTATATTTTAAAAAGTAATTTTAAACTAGATTATTAGTTTTAAAATAGTTAATAAAGCAGCTATTAATACAAAGTTGTTAACTTATATTAATATAGCAGCAAAACTATAAAAATACGCGTTAATACGCTTATTGTTTTTAAAAAGTAATAAAACATTTAAAAAAATATTTTTTATTTATAATATTAATAAATAAAAAAAAGTTAATAAAAACAATTAAATTTAAAATAAGTTAAATTGTTTTAATTTTTGTTATTTATAAAAAAAAAAATAAAGCTGTACTAAAAATAAAAATAAAAGCTTATAAAAAGCTATATTAAAGCAACTTTATATTAATACTTAAATATATAAAGCATATTAAAACTTTTATAATTTTAAAAAATATTAGTACATATTGTTAAAAAAAGCATTTATATATTAAATAGTTTAACTTTTATTAAAGCAAGCTATATTATAAACTATTAAAAACAATTTAAATTTAACAAAAAAAATAGCTTAATTAAGCAGCAAAAAAAAAAATATTAAAATTAAAATACTAAAAAAATAATTAGCCGGCCGAATTATAAGCAGCACTTTTATTGCTTAAAAAGCTATTTTTAAAAAAAATAAATTTTAATACTTTTTTAAAAACTTTGTTATTTTAGATTTAAAAAAAATATTATATATTTTTAATAAAATAGTTAAGTTTTTAAACTTTAAAAAAGCTAAACTAAATAATATAGTTATTATAAAAAACTTTGTAATGTTTATATTAAGCTATAAAAAAATAAATATTAACGTTTAAAAACTTAAAAGCTTAAAAATTATATGTTTGCTAAATATAACTTACTGCAAAAACTTTTTAATTAATATAGTTTTTTTAAAAAAGTTTTAATAAAGCAAATATTAATAAAATATAAAGCCTAAACTTTTAATACTTTAAAAACAAAAAAATAATAAAATTGTTTGCTAAATACAAAAACGATTTAACTAGTTTATATTAAAATATTTTTTATTATTATTAATTAAACAAGCATTTTATTTATATAAAAAACAATTTAGCATTTATATAAAAAAAAAGCTAAGCTGTATAAATATTTTAAAATAGCACTTTTAATTAAAACATATTAGCTTTAATTTTTTAAAGCATTTAATGCAAAAGTTTTTAAAAGCCAAAATTAAAAAAAATTTAAAAGCTAAAATAGCTATAATTAACTATAATGCTTATATTTAAGCTAAGCTGCAGCATTAAATTAAACAAATAAAACAAACAAAGCTTAATAAGCTTAAAATATAAATTATAATTAATTTTTATAACTTTAAAAAAACTATATATTTTAATAACTTTATAATAATTGCTACAAATAAGTATTTAAAATATATTTAAAATTACTTTTTTAAAAACAAACAAACTAAAAATATAATTGCTGCTTTTAAAAAGCTAATTAAGCACTTATAAAACTGTTATTAAGTTAAAATTAAAATAATTAAGTGCAATAATAAGATTTTTAAGCACAAAAATAGCTTAAAAGCATTTAAAAAAACTTTTTTAAATTACAAAATTATTTTTAAGCTTTTAGCAGCTAATATACAAAGCTAAAATAAAGCGGCTAAACGCTTAAAAAGTATAATTAAAAATAAAGCTTGCATAATATGTTTTAATTTAAATTTGCTTAAATTTTTGTAGCTAAAGATTATAAAAACAGCAATTTATTTTTATAATAAGTCTTTTAAGCATATTTATAATTAAAAAACTTTATATAAACGTTTTTATACTTATTTTATATTAAAAAACAAATTAATAAAAAATAAAAAGCTTAAACAAGCTTATTTAAAAGCATATAATTGTAAAGCATATACTTTAAACTTTAGTAGTTAGCTTAAAAAAAACTGCTTTAATCGATTTAATTTAAAGGCCTAAATTAATTATTTAGTTAGCTATAATTTTATTAATATTTATAAAATTTAAAACTTTTTAAATAACTGTATTAAGTTTATTTAAAATGTATAATTTTAAAAAAAGTTTTTTTATATTAAAAATCTAAAAAACTTGCAAAAAAATGCTAAAAAGCTTTTTTTTAAAACTATTAAAGCATTATTAATAAAAAAAAACCTTTAAAAAACTTAGCTTAAAACAATTAATAAATATTTTAAATTAAATTATAAAATTTATTAAAATGTAGCAAAAAATAACTTTAAAAAAACAAAAGATTTAAAAAATAAAAAAAGCGTATTTAAAATTTAAACAATAGGCTTTAAAATAACTTGCAAACTTAATTAATTTTATATACAAACTATTTTTATATTATATTTTTTATTTTTAAAAAATTTTTTTTTATTAAATCTTTTTATTGTTATAATTAAAAAAGCTAATTTAATAGTTTGCTTTATAAAAGCTGCGCTAATTGCTAATAAACCAAAATTTAAAACTAAAAAAATCCTTTTAAATTTTTATATTATAAGTTTAGCATATAAAAAATGCTAAAAAGCTATATTTAATTTTAAACGTTTATATACTATAAAATTGTTTAACAATATGTTAATAAGCAAAGCTAAAAAAGCTAAAATAGTAAACTATTTTTAATACTACTTTAATTTTTATAAAAAAAATAGCTTTATAAACAATGCTGCGTTTAATGCTAAAAAAGACTTTAAATTAAAAAACTATTAAAATTTAAAGCAAAAACTGCTAACTAAAAAAAAAGTTTATAAAATAAAACTGTTTTTATTATTTAAAACTTATAAAGATTTAAATATATATTTAATAAAAAAAAGTTTTTATATTATAAAAAAGTTATATTTTAAAAGCTATAAAAAAATAGCTTTATAAAATAAAGTTAATTAAAAAATTGTTTATAAAAAACTTATTTTTAACTATATATAAGTATACGTTTATAAATTTAATAAACATAGCTATTTTATAAAATATAAAGCATAATTAATTATTTAAAAAAATTAATAGCTTTATTTAAGCTTAAAAAAAATATATGCTTTTACTTTAGCAAAAATTTTTTTTAAAACTAAAGCAATATAATATAGTTAATGCTTTTGTTAACGCTAAGCTAAATAAAAAAATTTATATAAAAATACTTTTTAGCTACTGCAAATTAAATATTTTTTTAAAGCTATAAAAAGCTTTATATAAACTTAAAAAGTTTTTTTTATTATAGCAAAAAAATTTAATTTTAATGCTTTTTAAATTAAATTATTTAGCAATATTATATAAGCCGTATTATTATTTTAAAAATAAAATCCTTATATTTATTTATATAAATAATATAGTTTTAGCTTATTAAAGCTGTAAAAAAGTTTTTGTTATAAAACTAATATAAAAATTTAAAACTAAATATTAATTAATTAAAAAAAAAAATTTTTAATAATTTTTAAAAGTTAAAATAATTAAAAATCGCTAACAAAAATTAATTTAATTATTTTAATTTTTATATATTAAAAAGATTAACAAACTAAATAACTTAAAAAAGAAAAAGCATTTTATTTTTATAAAAATTTAGAAGTTACTGCTTTATAAAGGCTTAGCTATAGCTAAAAAAATCTATGCTTATTAAAAAAAAATAGGCTTTATTATATATGCAGCAATAATTATACGCCCAAATATTGCTTTTTTTATTTTAAAACTTTTGCAATTTAATTTAAATTTTAGCTTTAAATACTATTGCAAAGCTAATTAAACTTTAAATTACTTTTTTTAAACTTAATATTATGTTTTTAAATTTAAAAGCAGTAATAACTTAATTATTGCTAGCAATTTTTTATTTATAAACAATATTATTAACTATAAAAGTTTATAAGCTTATATTATAAAGCTATTTAAAAAAGTTATTAGCTAAAAAGCTAACAAATAAAATATTATAACTATTTTAATTATTAAAACTAAACTTCTTGTTTTAGCTTAAGCAGCTAAAAAAGCTATATTTATTAATAAGCTAATTAAAAAATTTAAAGTTATTTTAAATTGTTAACAAATTGCTTTTTAATATAATAATTAATAAACAATTAAGCTTTTAAAAAAAAAAGTATTTATTTTAAAAACCAAGCTTTAATACGTAAATATATATAATTATTAATTAAAACAAAAAGTTTAACAAAAAACTTTAAATATAACTTATGTTTTTATAAGCAATATAATTACAAACAAATTTACAAAAACATTTTTAGCAACTAAATAAGCTAGATTTATAATTTAATTAAAATTAAAAAACATAAAAGCATAAATTTTAAAGCAAAAACAAAAAAAAATTATTTAAAAAAATTTTGATAGCTTTAAAAATAAATTATTTAAAAAAAAAATAAAAGCATAAAAGCTATAAAAATAGCTTTATTAACTAAATCAAAGCAAAATATAAAATAATTAGTTTTAAAAAAGTATATTAAAATAAAAAGTTATATTAATAAATATTACAACATTAAAAATAAGCTAAATTAGCTTTAACCCCAAAGATCTACTACTTAAATTATTAGTACACGCCCTAAAAGCAGAGCAAAATCTGCTTATATATAATATACACACTTTTAAACCTCCAATTGACTAGCTTGCTTATTCTGACAAAAACGGCCTAAAAGGAAAACCTAGCGCAGTCATGAACCAAATAAAGGGCTAGACCAAGAAACAAGCTACAACCAATTATAAGCGCAGGGGTTACATAATAAATAGTTAAAATAAGTTTCTATTTATTGCTATTTAAAATAATTAAAATAGGTCTTTATTTATTGCTATTTAAAAAATATATAAAAAAAAAAAATATTATAAAAACGTAAAAAGTTCTTTTTATAATTAGCATTAGTTTTTTTTTATTTTACTGTTTAATTTAAGCTTATAGTTTAGTTTTTAAAATATATTATAAAAAAGTTAATTTTTTAATAATTACTTATTATATTTTTGTACAATATTCTTTATGTTATATTTTACCAAGTGTTATTTTTTTTTAGTTATACAAATTAAGTAACAACTTATATTTATAAATAAACTAACTTATATAAAAAGCTTATATATATTAAAAATAAAACCCGATTATAACATTTTAAACAGTTACCTTTTTTAAATATTATATAATATTATATAAAAATATAAAACAAAATAGTAGAACTTATAAACTTAACTTTAAAAACAATAACTTTTGTTTTAAATTAGTTATAAATAAAAATTAACTAACTTAAATTAACAAATTAACATTTTAATAAATAAATTACTAATATATAACAAACAAACTAATAACTTAAAAATTAACTTAATAATATGTTTAAAACTAAGCAATACAAATTTAACAAACTAAATAAGTTTAAAAAATTTTTAATTTAAGTTAAAGCTTATATAAGGCATTATAAAAAAAATTTTTAAAATAAAAAAAAAAAAGTTTTTTGTGCAGCAAAATTTTTAGCAAAAAGTGCGCTAAAATAGTTTAAGCTATAAATAAAAAAATATATAAAAATAAAAAAAAACAATTAAAGCGTTAAAACTAAAAATGTATTTAAAAATATAAATAAATTTGCTAAAGCTTTAATAAATATATATAAAAATTTAAAAAAAAAATAGCAAGCTAAACAGTAGCTACTAAAAATTAAATAAACCAAACTAGCGTACAAATATATAGCAGAGTTTTGCAAACTAATATTATAAACCTTATAAAACAATAACAATATTTTAATAGCAATTTTTTACAAAAGGTTAAAAAATCTAATTTAAAATAAACTTTATAAAAATAACTAACTAAAAGATTTTAAAAATTATATAGCTAAAGCAATTAAAATTAATAATTAATTGTTTAAAAAATAATAATAATAAAAAAAACAAAAATTAAATTTTATAGCTAATATAAAATAAACTTAAAAAATATAAACAATAGCAACAAAAATATATTTAAAACTAATAAAACTTAAAGCTATAATTATTATAAAACCTTTAAAAAAAAACAAAACTAAATTAAATGTTTTAATTATAAACAAAAAAAGCATTATATAAAAAAGTGCAAAAAGCTTAAGCGCTTATAAACTAAAAAGCATTTTAAACTAACGCAGATATTTATAATAAAAATTTAAACAAAATAAATTATTAAGCAATAATAATAAACAAAATATATTAAAAAATGTAAAACATATTTAAAACTGTATTAAAAATGCAAAATATATTTATATATAAAAAAATCCATATATATATAAAACATAAAATATTTTTGTTAAAAAAACATTAATAATTATTATATTTATACAAATAAATAAATTATAAAAAAAAAAAAAAAGCATAAAATTATAACTTTTATTTATAAATAATAATTAATTAAAAAAAAAGTAATGTTTAGCAAACAAAAATTATAAATATAAATAATATAACTATTAAAATAATTTAAAATAGCTTAAAAATGCAGTAACAAAATTAATCAAAAAAAAATATATATAATATTAAACTATTAAAAATAATTAAATAAAACAAAAATAAGATCTTAAAACTATTTATAAAATATTATAAAAAGAACTAATAAGTATATAATAGCTAAAATTAACAAAAATTTAAAAAATAAAAAAATTAGAATTGTTAATAAAAGCAAAAACTAATACTATTAATAATTTATAACAATAAATTATTAATATAATAAAACAATAATGCTAAATAAAAACTAGCTGTTACTAAAATATAAAATATATTATAAGATTTTTTAAATATACTATATAATGCATTAATATTATATTTATATAGTAAACAAAATATAAAACTAATAGTTTTTATAATAAATTAATAAAAACTTAATAAAAAAACTATATAAAATTAAAAAGGTTAAACATTTGTTATTTAAACATTAAAACTTAAATAAATATATTATTTTTAAAAAGGATTTAAAACAAACTTAAAAATGTATTAGTTATAAAAAAAATTAAGATTATGTACTTATAACTAATGTTAGGTATATGCAATAAAAAAATCAGAAATTTATTAAATTAAGCAAAAAGCTAAAGCTAAAGCTAATATATAACAATTTATTTTTAAAAAAAAAAAGAAATTATTTTTACAAACAGAAAAAAACCTAAAACAACAAGCAGTAATATTTTTTAATATAATATCTGAAATATTGGCTTAAAATAATAAAAATAGCAGAAATAAAAGCAAAAACCGATAGCAAAAAGCTTAAAAAACAAAAAATAACAACAAGCAGTTAGCATAAACTAACAACTGTTTTAATTAATTAAAAAGTTTTTATATGTAGCAAATATATATATAAAAGCATAAGTATTAATAAATATAAGCTATTAAAAAAAGCGAATAAAGGTTTTATTTAATACAAAAGTTTTATAAAATTTTATTTTTTTATAATTTGTTTAAAAAACAAAAATATTAATTAAATCTAAAAACAATTTTTATTTATTTATAACAGTTAATAAAAGTTTTAATATTTATAATAATAATATAATTAAATAAAAAATTATAAAACTTTTTTTTAATATTTATAGTTATAAAAAAAAGCTTACGCTTAATATTATTAATATGTATAGTTTTAATACAATTTTAAAAATATTTTAGTTAAAAAAAAGCAATTTTAAAGTAAATTAAAGTACCGGCTAGCTTTAATAAAATACGCCAAAAAGAAATTTAGCTTTTAATAAGCTAAAAAAAGTGTTAAGCAAATTTAAAAAAAGCATAATAATATGTTTAGTAATTAAAAAATTAAAAGTAAAACAAAAGAATAACATATTAAAAAAGTACACAAAATTTGCTAACCTGTTTAAACAACTAAAAAAAACAAAATTATTATATACTTTTAAAAAAAAAACAATATTTAAAACATTTTTTAATATATAAAATAAATTAAAATTAGCTAAAAAAGCTAAACTAATACTTAAAAAAAAATCTAAAAAAGAAATTTATTTAACTGTTATAATTTTTAGCAGAATACTTTATTTTATAAATATTAAAAAAGGTAAAAAAAAACAAAAAACTAAAATAAAAGTTAGTAGTTAACTACTGCTATAAAAACTTTAACATGTTTTATTATCAAGTAACAAATATTATTAAGTAATAAGAGTTTTAAATTTTTTAACCTCTTATTATTCAAACTTTATTTTTTTTACTTACAACAATAAAGCACGCGTTAAAAAAAACTAAATTATTAACTGCTGCTTGCGCTTTTAAACGCAACTTTTATATCTTTATTTATAAGCTTGCAAAAATGTATAACGTTTTTAATAAAACTTTTCGCTGCAAAATCGCCGGTATTACGCCCCGGCGCAGCAGCAAAAATATAAAATCGAAATTAACTAACTTTAAAAAGCAAGCAATTATACAGTTTATAATTTACTTAAATTTAAAAGCGTTTTTTTTTTAAGTATATTATGTTTAAAATATAGCTAACTAATTATTAGCTAAATAAAATAGCTAACCGGTTAAAAAGTGTTAAATAATGCGCTTTATAAACTATATACTAGCTTTTTAAACGCGTTTAAACTGTTAAATTAATTATAGCTAAGTTTTTTATAAAAATTCTGCTAAATATAACGCGTATTATAAACGTATAAAAAAAACTATTAAGCATAAAAGTATTATAAAAAAAAATATATATAATTTTAATAAAACAAGGTTTATAATAAGTATAATTATAACTAATATAATTATAACAAGTATTAAAAAGCAAAATAAGCTTAAACAAGCTTAGCAAAGCAATCGGAATTAGTTTATAGCTGTTTGTTTAATTAATTTACAAAGTTAGTTAGTACTACTTTTTATTATTTTAAAAAAAAAAACTTATTTTGCTTTTTAATATTGCAATAGCTTTTTATTATTTAAATAGCAAATTGCAGTTTTATATAACAGCTAAATTAATAATAATTTTAGTTTAAAATAAATTAAACATTTTAATAAGTATATTTAACTATGTTTAATAAATATAAAACGTTTTTTTATTTTTAATAGTTATAAAAGCTATTATTTAAAAAAATTTAAAAACTATTGCTAAAAAAATAATATTTTTATTAAAACAATGCTTGCGCATTTTTTTTATAAACTTTAGCCTTTAAATATAGCATGTTTTAGCTTGTTAAAAAAAGCATATAATATTAAAATTAGCAATATTATACAAACAAGTATAACGCATATTTTAAAAAAAAACTTTTTATTTACGTTTTTTAAAGCTTATATTTAAATAATAATGCTTATAAATATTACGTTTAAATTTAAAGCTATTAGCTTTGTTTTATTTAATTTAAAAGTTGTTATTTCGAAGTTTAAAGTTGTGCCAATTTTTTTTATATTGTTGCTAAAGCTTAAGTTACTTTTTATTATTTAGGTTTTAAAAACTTCTACTATTATTAAAAAAGCTATTTTGCAGTTTGTTTATTTAAAAAACCAAATCTTTAAGCATTAAAATAGCTTGCCAAACAAAATTATTAACGCTATAAACTTATTATTAAAAACTATGTACTATTTACTGCATAAACAAACGTTAATACTAAATAAAATAGCTAAGCTTCGAAAAGCTAACCATATTTTTAATAAACGCTAAAAAACAAAAAATAAGCGATTATAAACTAAAAAAGTACTTATTTAATTTAAAAAAACAAATTTTTAAGTTTTTAAAAAAAATAGTAGTTAAATAAATTAAAAAAACAGTAAAAATAGTAGTTGTTAAATAAAAACATTTATACGCGCGCGCTATTGTAGCATATATAGCAACACCGGTTATAATACACGCACTTGTACAATAAATATAAATACGTTTAATAAAAAAGATTCTAATTAATTTAAAGTAATTTAATTGCGTTATAATTGTTTTTTTTTATTGCAACCTAAATAATGCCTAAAACTTTTATTACTTAATAATATTTATCACTTAATAATAAAACACGTTATAACACAAAAATTTGCAGAACTAATACTATAGATTAACAACTTAAAAAATTAATTTTATAAAGCAAAATAGTTTATAGCGTTAGATTTGTTAAACGCTTATTATTAAATACAAATAGCAAAAAAAAACAAATAAAAAACAGCATTTAAAACACTTTATAAATTATATAAGTATTAAATAATGCTATTTAAGCTTATTAATATATTAGCAAGTTTTTAAGAAATAATTATAAATATGTTACAAAACTATTTAAATTAAATTATAATAATTTATTTAAAAACCTTAAAAAAATATTTAAAGTATTATAAAATGCTAAACTAAAAGTTTATTTAAACAAAAGCAAGTTTTATACGCAAAAAGTAAACTTTTTAAAATTTATTATAATTTTAAGCAAAATAAGAATTTAAAAATTTAAAATTAAAGCAGTAAAAAAATAGCTTATATTAAACAGTATTAAAAATATAAAATTGTTTATAAAATTTATTAACTATATATAACTTTTAGTTGCAAAATTTAAAAAATATATAGCATTATTTACAAATCTTATAAAAAAAAACGCAATATTTAAATAAAAAGCAAAAAAATAAAAAGTGTTTAAACAAATTAAAAAGGCAATTTTTATAAAACTAATAATATAATTACTAAATTTAAACAAAAAATTTAAAATTAAAGTTAACATATATAATATAGTAATAAATAAACAATTAAAATAACAAAATAAAAACAAAAAGCTATATTTAGTAGCATTTTTTTTAAAAAAGTTCTTAAAACTAGCAATAAACTATTTAATACTAAATAAAAAGCTTATAACTATAGTTTAAGCATTTAAAAAATAAAAACACTATTTAAATAAGATCTTAACATTAGTTAAAGTTTTTTTAAATTATAAAAACCTAACTTTGTTTATAACAACTAAAGTTTTAAATAAACAATAAGTTAAATAAACAAAATTTTTGTTGCAATTTAATTTTAAAGTTATTTATATTAAAAAAAAAAAAAATCTAAAAGCAGATATTTTAAGCTAAAAAAACAAATATAAAACGGATTAACTAAAAAAAAGTTAAATACTATTTTAAAAAAGATTTAAAAAAACTTTTGTTTTAATATTAGCATATATAAAGCAATTGTTTAATAATTAATAAATAAAACGAATTAAAAAAACAGTACTATATTTAGCACTAAATATAATACTAAGCTTAATTAATAAAAACAAATAGCCTAAATATAAAACAAAAGTAGCAATACTTAATAATTTACAAAAAAAATTTGCTTAGCATTTTTATAAAACACTATTATATAAACATTAAAAATTTTATAAAACTTATAAAAAATTTAAACGCAACTTTATAATGCAGAATTAAAACTAAATATTTAAAATAATATACAAAAAATACAACTTTTGCAAAAAAGCAAAAATAGCAAAATATAAATTTTATAAATTATTGCAATTTATTAAAATATTTAATAAAGCATAAAAAGTTATATTATTTAATTTTATTATTAAGCTATTAAAATTAAAAAAGCTAATAATAAAAGTTAAATATAATTTAATTCTAGTTATTATAAACAAACTTATAAAGTATAAACATTTTATGTTATATAAAAAATTAAGTATAGCAAAAAAATTTGCGTATATAATATTGCAGCATGTTTTTAATAAATATAGCATTTTAAAAAAAGCTATTATAAATAAAAATATTACTATAGCTTTTAAGTATTAGCAATTATTAATAAAAGCTTTAAGAATTAAGCATTAATTATTTATAGCTTATTACTTATAAATAAATAAACAAACCAAAAAATTAAACTAAACGTTAAAATAATATTTGTAATATTATTTTAATAAACAACAAAATAATTAAGTTAAGTTATTACTTTTAGCAAAATTTATATATAATAGTTTAAATAACAAAAACATAAAAATATTATTATTTAAAGCAAACTATAAGTTTAATTTAAAAAACAGTTAAATATAAATTTTAAAAACAATAGCGCTAATAGCAAAAAAATAAGCAAACAAGCTTATTAAAACGTAATAAAAACTTAAAAACAATTTAACGTTTATTTAGCAACATATAAAAACATATTATAATAAATTAAAATTAATAAAGCTAACTTTAAAAAAAAAAATAAAAAATATTTTTTAAAAAGAAATATTAAAACTAAACAACTTAATAACAAACTAAATTTTAAACAAATTAAGCTATTTAAAATTAAAAAAATTATTTTAAAAACTAATTATTAACTATTATTATTTTATAAAATAAAAATATATTTAATTTTTTATATTTTATTATTAAAAAAAGCATTAAATAACGTTATACTAAAAACGTTTATTAAAATAAAAAAAAATTAAGCAAAGTACAAAATAAAAAAAATATTAAATTTACGTTAAAAAAATATATATAATAAAATATTTAATTAAATAAGCAAAATATTTACATGCAAAAAACATTTAAAAATTTAAAAAGCATTTGTAGTATGCAATATAAACGGTTATATTGTTTTATTAACAGCACTTTAATTAATTAAAACTAAAAAAGTAAAATTAATTTTTTAAACAAAAAAAAAGTTAAACACGTTTTAATTAAAAATAAATAAAGCAGCTATAAAAGCGGAAGTTTTATTAACTTAACAATTTTCTTTTTTATGCTTACGTTTTTTAAAAAATTTAAACTTTTTTAAATTTATAATACTATAAGCTATAGCTTTTATTATTTTATTATATTACATTTTTTTTTGTTTATAAAAGCAATATATATAGGCAAGCGCTAATTTAGCAGCCTTTTTAAAAACTTTTAGTTTTTTTTTTAGCAATTTGTATTGCGTAGCAATTTTGTTAAGCTGCTTAACAAACAAATTTTTAGCGTTATATTAAAAGCAAATATTACAAATATAAATAAAATAATAACTTAATTTAAATTTAGTAAATAAGCATTTAAATTTATGTTGTTAACAATAAAAGCATAAAAAAATATAATAACTAAAATATAAAAAATAATAGCAAAAAAAAAAGAATTATGTTTTACAAGTTTTTTATTAAATAACAGTTTTTTATAACGTTTTTTTATACGATTAGCTATAATAAAAAATAAAGCAAAAAAAAAAAAATTATGCAAAAGGCATAAACATTTACTATTTATTATTAAAAACAATAATCTTAAAAAAAAAGAAATAATATTACAAATTAATAAAAAAACAGCTTAAAAGGAAAACTTAGCGCAGTTATAAACCAAATAAAAAGCTGAACTAAAAAACAAGCTATAGCTAATTATAAACGCAAAGGTTACATAATAAATAGTTAAAATAAGTTTTTATTTATTGCTATTTAAAATAATTAAAATAAATCTTTATTTATTGCTATTTAAAAAATATATAAAAAAAAAAATATTATAAGAACGTAAAAAGTTTTTTTTATAATTAGTATTAGTTTTTTTTTATTTTATTGTTTAATTTAAGTGTTATAATTTAGGCGTACTACCAACTAAACTACTAATTAAAGTATGCTTTTTTTAATTCTGTTTGCTTATATTACTATAATTTATCCGGGTGTGCTCCGCACACTATTTTTTGCTTTTACAAGCTTTAGTCTTGTATAAGACCTACTATACAGAATATACATTATATTATACCTAACCTTAAAAGACTTCCTAAACGTAACATTAAGCTTATAGTTTAGTCTTTAAAATATATTATAAAAAAGTTAACTTTTTAACGATTACTTATTACATTTTTGCACAATATTTTTTGTATTACACTTTACTAAATGTTACTGTTAAATATAAGCGACAGCATGCAATTAGGTTAAATATATTATATTTATTAATTATTATATAAGTTTTATGTAGTAATAACTGCGTTTGTAAACAAAATTGTATAAAGGCTTTTGTTATTTTAACATAAGTTTATTATTAAATACTTCTTTAGTTAATATACCAAATAAAATTATATTTTTTATATTTAATACACTTTTTTAAAAAGCATTTTTTAAAAAATAATTTTTACAACTAAAAGCTTATAGCAATAACTTTTTGCAACTTTATAAAACTAAAATACTTTTTTTAATTATTTAGTTATTTATATGTTAAACTTTTTTTTTTTAATAAGTTTTTTAATATCTTTTATTTTTCTTTAAGTATTTTTTATAATTTTCGCTGTTTTTAAATGTTTTTAATATTTATAAAGTTAAGCTACTTTAAAAAAATGTTTTATTTTTTTTTAAAAAAAGCTTTAGTTAAGCTATTAGCAATTATGTTGTTTATAAAAATATATTTAACTTTAAAAGTTTTATTAATAATTTTTTAACGTAGCTAATAATTGTAAATATTAATATAACATAGCTTTATATATAATATAATAATATCTTTAGTTATTAAACTAATAGTTTATTAATTATTATATTAAATTTAAATTTGTTTATTATTTAAAATAACTTTTAGTTTTTTAATTAGTTAGCTAATAAATATAGATTTTTTAGCTGCTTAAGCTAACGCAAATAATTTAGCTTTAGTAGTTAATATAGTTATAATATTTTGTTTATTAGCTTTTTATTTAATAACATTTTTAAAAAGCTTTATTATATAAGCTTGTAAGCTTTTGCAATTAATAATATTATTTGCAAACAAAAAATCGCTAGCAACTATAAAGTTATTTTTATTTTTAAATTAAAAGGCATAATATTAAATAGTTTTAAAATAATTAAATAAACGATTAGTAAAGCTATAATAATTTAGCTTAAAATTTAAATTAAAACAAAATAGCTATAAGGCTTTAAAAGCAATATTTAGCTAAGTAATTATTGCTTTATATATAATTAAGCCTATTTTTTTTTAATAGCTATAAATTTTTTGTTTAATAATTATTTAATTATAAAAGCTTAACTTTTTTACTTTTATAAATATATATATTTTATATAAAACATTTTTGTTTTTAAACTTAATAATTTTTTTAATATATAAAAATTAAAATAGTTAAATTAAGCTTTTATTACAGTTTTTAATTATTTTTATATTAAAAAACTAAAAAAAGTTGTTTTTATTAGTTATTTAATAACAACACTTTAGTTTAAAAATAGCATGTTAAACAATTATTTTTTTATGCTTTTTATAAGCTAAAACTATATTATTTATATAAATAAAAATTAAAACACTTTGTTTAAAATAATAATATAGCTTGTAAAAAACGGCTTTATAGCTTATAAATTTTAAAAATTAAATAAGCTTGTGCTGCTATAGCAACAAAAATTTTTTAAAGCTATATAACGCTTAAAATAATTAAAGTAAAGTTTATAGTTTGCAATATTTTAAAAGCATACGCATATAAATTTTTTTGTTAAGTTTAACGTTTATAAATATGTTTACTGCATTATACTGTTTTAATTTAAAGTTAAACTTAGCTACAATAGCTATTAAAGTTTAAAAAGATTGTTTTACTAAAATAAATGCATAAATATTTTTTTTTTGTTAGTAAGCTGTTAGTTTTTTTGTATAACAAGCTTAGCTTTATACTTTTAATAATAACTATGCTTGTTAAACTTATAAACATATACTTATATATAGTTTAAAGTTAGTTTTTTATAAATAATATATATATTAACTTTTTTTTATATATTTATATTTTTATAGCTTTAAAAATATAACTTTTTAGCTTGCTTAAAATGCTTTTTTATAAAATAAATATTTAAAGCTTTATGTTATTTTAAAAATAATAAAAAGTTTTAACAATAAATTTTAAACTTAGTTTAAAAAAGCTTTGTTAAGTTTAATGTTAAAAAAGCTAAAGCATTTT
Source organism: Xylaria digitata (assembly GCA_022495195.1). Lineage (NCBI taxonomy): Eukaryota > Fungi > Ascomycota > Sordariomycetes > Xylariales > Xylariaceae > Xylaria > Xylaria digitata. The sequence continues at coordinate 37,425 of MU377276.1, forward strand.
GTAAACTAGATTTTAAAGCATTTAACGCTAAAAAAGCTAACGTATTTTATAAGCTAGATTTAAATATGTTTAACGCTAAAAAAGCTGCAGCATTTTATAAGCTAGATTTAAAAGCTTAAAAATTTTTTTGCAAAATATTCTTTAGCAATATAAAAAATACAGGTTTTTTGTTTTAGTAAGATTTTAGTTTGCTACTAAAATAGCTTAAAAGTTTTTTTAAAAATTTAGCTTTATTAGCTTTGTTTATTAGCATATTATATTATAACTCTGCAATTGCTAAACGTTTTATATTAAACGTAGCTTTTTAGCAACTTTTATATGCTATAACTTTAAAAAAAGTTGTATAATAACTTTTTTTAAACTTTAAAGTTAAATTAAATAACTTAGTAATTTTATTAAAATTTTTTTTTTAGCTAGCTTTTTTAATTATAGCGCTAAAAAAAGTACAATAATTAAAAAATTTAAAAAAAATAAAATATAAAGCAAAAATTGCTTTAATATAACGCATCCCACAAGCTAGTTTCGCATACAAGCAAGTTTCGCACTTTTTTTGGCGTACCCTGTAAGCCACTTTATATGCAGGGGTACTTACTCTACTTTATTATAACTTCGCGAAAAAGGGTCGTACAATAAAATAATTAGTACTATTAGATTCGTAATGAAATAACGAATCTAATAGTATTTTCTTTTATTTTCTAGCTATTTTATTTGGGCGTATA
>MU377277.1:0-37584 GCA_022495195.1 Xylaria digitata
TTTTCGCGAAGTTATAATAAAGGGGAGTAAGTACCCCTGCATATAAAGTAGCTTACAGGGTACGCCAAGCCAAAGTGCAAAACTTGCTTGTGTGCAAAACTAGCTTGTAAGATGTGTTATTTAAAGCATATAAAATTAAAAATAATATTAAACAAATTATAATAAATTATTTTGTTGAAATAAATAAAAGCTTAAAAAATTTAGTTTTTTAGCCAAAAAATATTATATGCAAACATATACACGCTTTTAAAATAAATAATAGTTAAAAGTTTAATATAAAAAATTTAAAAAAGTTTTATTATAAATATATAACGCATCTCCTACTTGGATTGGCTACCTAATTGGATTAGCCACTTTTTTAAACCTTTGTACGCAATATTTTCTATTCTTTCTTTTTTAACCAACAATAATAGTTAACTTTTAAACTAAAGCTAACTTACAGCTAGCTCTTTAAGCTTGCTAAAATAACCCCTGTTTATTTTTTAAACGTGCTGCTAAGCTTTATAATGTTTTTTGTACAACTTTTATTAATTAAAAACGCAGTTTTAATTTAAACAATAAAACATATTTTCCAAAGTTTAAATTAACCAAATTTAAAAAGAATTTAATTATATAATATATTATTAACTTTATTGCGCAATTGTTTTTACTTAAATATAGTAGTATTAAAAATATAGCTAACTAACTGCTAAAACTATATAAAAAACGCTTTATAAAAAAAAACTAGACATTTAACTTTATATAAAAGCAACTAAAGCTTTAAACACGTTTTAATTAAAAAATTAATTAAATATTATGTTTAGTTTATATTTATATAAAAAATAATAACTAAAAACAGCATTTATAAAAACAATATTTATAATTTTAACAAAACAAAATTTGCAATAAGCAAAATTATAGCCAACTTTGTTATAACTATATTTAAACGTATATAAAAACTAAAAACTGTATAACTAAATAATACAAATTAGTTTATAATTATTTAAACTATTTTATTATACAGCTATATTATTTTATTTTATATTATTTTAACAAAGTAAAACTATTTATTGCTTTAATATAAAAATATTAATTTATTTAGCAATTAAAAAGTTAAAACTATAAAAAATAATTAAACAACAAATAAATAAAGCGTAAATTAAATTAAACATTTTAATTTATATATAAAAAGTTATATAAAAAAAGTTTATTGTTTACTTATTTTTAATAAGCATAAAAGCTATTATTTTACTAATTTTAAATAATATTGTAAAAATAACAAAATTATAACTTTTTGTATGCTTTTTTACTTTTTTTATAAGCTTTAGTTTTTAAATATTAAATGTTTTAGTTTTTTAAAACAGTTGTATAGCAAACAAATTAAGCATTTAATGCAAACATATATTACTTATATTAAAAAAAAAGATTTTTTTAGCGCGTTTTTTTGCGCGTTTTTTAAGTTTATAACTTTAAATAACATATAAAAAAGTTTTAAAAAAACAAAATTAAAGCTATACAACCTAAAATATGTTATTAACTAGCTAAATTATTATTTAATTACTTTTTAAATTAAGCTTTTATTTTTAACTTTATTTGCTTGCTAGCAATTTATAACTTTAAACAATTTAATTAAAGCTTAATTTTTATTTTAATATATTAAATTAAAAGTTATATAATACTAAAATAGCTTTTTAACATTTATTATTAAAAATATAAGCTAAATTATATATAGTATAACTAATATTATATATTATTTTACGTTATTAAAAAAAAAATTGCAACTTTTTATAAAGCAAATTATTAGCTTAACTAACGTTGTTATATAAAAAAAACTTAATTACAAAATAAAAAATCTTTTATTATACAAAAAGTAAAAAATTTATAAGCTTTTAAAAACATAATTAAGCAAAAAAATCGTAAAAACTGTTAAAATAATTATTGTACAAAAAAGAAAAAAACATATGTTTAACGCTATAAAGCTTGCAGTAAACTTAGCCATAATGCGCAAACTTATTAAAACAGTATAAAAATGTTTAACAAATTAAATTCTAAATAGTTTAAATTAATTATACATGTTATTGTTAAATTATTTCTAAATGCGTATACAAAGGTTTAAAAAAGTAGCTAATTTAATTGGGTGGCTAATTTAAGTGGAAAATGCGTTAATTTAGTTAATTTTTTTTTTTTTAATAAATTAGTATTAAAACAATATAGCTAAACAGTTTATTAATTTTATGCAAAATAAAGCTAAAACATGTTTTATTTAATTTTAACTGCTTTTATATTTTTAAAACAAAAATATAAAAATTATTATTTATATAATTAATTATATTAATTAATTTTTAATAAAAAGTTGTACTTTTTATAAAAAATTTATAAGCAGCTTATATTTAAATAAAAATTATGCGCTTAAAATAAGCTATTTATATATATTAAGCTTTTATTATAACGCATTTTATAAGCTAGTTTTATATATAAGCAAGTTTTACACTTTTTTTAACGTATTTTATAAGCTACTTTATATACAAAAGTTTTTACTTTATTTTATTATAACTTTGCAAAAAAAGGTTATATAACAAAATAATTAGTACTATTAGATTTACAATAAAATAGCGAATCTAATAATATTTTTTTTTCTTTTATAGCTATTTTATTTAAGCGTATAGCTTTAAAAAAATAAATTTGCAAAGATTATTTTAGCATAGTTTTTAATAACGTTTTAAATAAAATAGTTAGAAAATAAATAAAAATAATATTAGATTTGTTATTTTATTACAAATCTAATAGTATTAATTATTTTATTATACAACCTTTTTTTATAAAGTTATAATAAAATAAAATAAATACTTTTGCATATAAAGTAGCTTACAGGGTACGCTAAAAAAAGTGCAAAACTTGCTTATGTATAAAACTAGCTTGTAAAATATGTTATAGTTTATATAAACAAATTTAAATAAATTGCTATAAAAAAAATAAATGCTAAAAAAGCAAATATAATATTTTTAAGCTATAAAGCATATATAATTATATAGTATAGCTAATTAATAGCAGCTGCAAGTTGTATATGCTGCACGTTATATTTTTTAAACATTTAAAAGATCTTATAGCTAATTTTTTTAATTTTAAAAATATTGTACAATTTTTATTATAAAAAGTGTAACAGCAACTATGCTGCTAGCACTAAAAAATAAAAAACAAAACAAAAATTAAAAACAAAAATAATAACGTAGTTAATAAAAATGTTTTAAAAAACAGCGCTTTACTTAAACAAAAGCTAGCATTATTATAAATATATGTTTATAAAGCCTTTAACAATTACTTTAATATAGTTTACACGTTTTAAATAGCTTTTTGTTAAAAAATAAATAAATAAAGCTAAAAAAAAACTTTAAAAGCGTTATAAATAACAAGTTTAGCTATTAAAACTTTTAAATTAATAAAATATAAATAATAATAAGTTGTTTAAACAGCTTTATAATAAAGCTAAACAATATATAAAAAACATTTTATATAAATTATTTATAAAGTTATTTACTTTTAATATATTAACATTAAAAAAAGCGCTAAAAAGTTTTAAGCAAAAAAAGTAGCTTAAAACAATTTTTATAAAAATTAAATATACTTTTAATAAAAGTATGTTTAATTTTATTAATTAAAAAAAAGCTATAACGTATAATATAAGCTATTAAAACATATAAGCTACTAAAACACTTTTTTAATTTTTATATATACATTTTTAAAACATTAATTATTTAATAACTAATAATGCTGCTATTATACAAAAAAAAAGATGTAAAGCTTATATTATAAGCTATATAATGCAATTTAAAATTATTTATTTGGCGTGCTACAACTATATATAATATTTTTTATATAACACTTTATATGCAATAGCAAAATTGTTTAGCAAAAACAATTATATTAAGCGCTAAACAAAAATTAATAAAACTTAAAAAGCAAACTATTATATAATATATAATAAATCTAGTTTTGCAATCGTTTTTACTTTAGTTAAATAGTATTAAAAATATAGCTAATTTTTTTTGTGTGCATATAACGCAACTGCAATTAGTATTAACTAAGCTTTAAACTTTATATAATAACAATTTATTTTTTGTATACGTTTTAATCGAAAAATTAATTATTAGCAAATTTTTTGCAAAAATTTTAATATATATTAAAAATAGTTTAAGCTTATATAACTTATAATAACAAAATTTAAAATTATTAAAAAAAATATTTATAATTTTAATAAAACTAGTTTTATAATAAACAAAATATTGTTTAAAATAGTTGTTACAACTTTTAATTAGCGCAAATAACTAAAAGTTATATATTAAAGCAATTAAAAATAGTTGTTTGTTATTTAAAATATTAAGTTATAACGCATCCCCCAATTAACTTGGCCACCCAATTGAATGGGCCACCCTTAAAACCCATACAAAAATCGTTTATGCTTTATTACATAACTATTTAATAACTTTACAAGTTTTACTCCTATAATAAAATAAATTATATTGTTAGATTCCTAATTACAAAAGGAATTCAATAATATATTCTTTTTATTTATAGCTATTTTATTTATTAAGTTATTAAGCAATACGCTAAAATAAGCGCTAAAATAATCCTTGCTTAGCGTTATATTAGCGTATTGCTTAATAACTCGCTTAATAAATTAGCTATAAAATAAATAAAAATATTATTAAATTCCTTTTTTAGTTACAAATCTAACAGTATAAATTATTTTATTATACGATTAGAATTGGTAAAGTTATTTATATTGTCGAATTGTATACATTTTTATATATAAAATAATCTTTTAAATCTTTTCTATTTTTTAAAACTGTTATAATATAAATATAATAAAAAGACTTGTATATTTGGATTCCTTATTTAATTACGAATCTAATAGTGTTTTCTTTATATTTTTATGATTTTTATTAATAAAGTTATTTAAAGGTTTATATATAATGTTATATAGTAGTACGTAGCAAAAAGGTGGCCCATTCAATGGGGTGGCCAAGTCAATTGGGGGATGCGTTATAGTTATATAGTTTTGCTATATATTATTTTAGCAAAAAAAAATTATTTTTTATTGTAATATAAAAACAATAAATTATTATAATAACAAAAAATAATTAAACAATAAATAAATAAAGTTTTAATTAAATTTAATATTTTAATAAATATATTATACGTTATATAAAAAGTATTTACTACTTATTAATTTTTAATAGTTATAAAAGCTATTATTTTATTAAATTTAAGTTATATATTAAAAACTACAATATTATTACTTTTTATATGCTTTTTTATTTATTATATTATTTTTAGCTTTTTAATATTAGTTATTTTAGCTTATTAAAATATATATATACAAAAAAAATTAACAAATTAATATAAGTGTATATTATATATATTAAAAAAAAAGATTTTTTTATAACGTTTTATTAAGCGTATAAAACATTTATAACTAAATTAAACATTTAAAAAAGTTTTTAAAGCACTAAATTAATTTTATATAATTTAAATTATATAATTTTATAATTTAAAACAAAATTATTAATTAAAATATTATTTAAGTTATTATTATTAGCTAAAAAATATTTACTTTTTTAAAAATTATAAACTTTATATAATATTAAAAACATATAATTTTAAGCTAACTATATTAAAAAAAAAATTATATAGCACTAAAATAGCTTGCTAAAAACTATTTTAAAAGCTGTTAACTAAATTATAAAAAGTATAATATTATTTATATATAAAATTTAATTATTAAAAAAAAAAACATAGCACTTTAAACAGCAAACTATAAACTTAATTAACGCTGCTATATAAAAAACAAACGTATTTAAAATAAAAAGTTATTTATTATATAATAAAAATAAGATTTTAAAACTAAATAAGCTATTAAAGCACAAATTTTAAATAAAATACGTATAAATAATTGTTATATAAAAGCTAATACAGCGTGCGTACAAAAGTATAAAACATATAACAAGCTTAAGCATAATGCGCAAACTTGTTAAAATGTTATAAAAACATTTAGCAATAATATATTTAATTAAATTTAATTAATTTAATATGTTATAATTAAATTATTTAACTTATACGTATAAAAATGCAAAAAAGTGTTTTAATAGCTTGTATGTTTTAATAGCTTGTGTTATATATTATATAAATACTTTATAAACTTTATATAAGTATTAAAAAAAAAATTTTTTTTTATAAATAAACTAAACAAATATAAAGCGCAAATATATATTAAAAGTTTTATTTAAAAAAAGAGAATTAATTATAAAAAAACTTTAGTATTAACTACAAAAGCAGCTTTATAAAGAATTTTAATAGCATTAGCTATAACGTACAAATAGCATATTATTTAAATAAATTTTATTGCAGTATATTTTAATAGCAAGCTTTACTAACATATATTTATAAAGCAATTTTAAATATTTAAAAAGTATTTTAAAGCTTATGCTGCTAAAAAAGAAAAGTATTAATAGCTTATAAAAAAAATTATTAAGTTAATAAACTTTTTATATAAACTAAAGCAGTTAAGCTATAAATAGCAAATTAAAGCAAAAAAAATTATAAAATTAATTGGTTTTACATTTTTAATATTAAATAATGCAATTTATTACAATAAAAATATTAATAAAGCTGTTGCCTTTTATATTAACAATTTTTTGCTGTTTGGCAATAATTTTAAGCACTTTAAATTAGTAGCTAAAAATATAAAAAAAATTGTAGCTATAAGTAATTTAAGCTACATAAACTAGTTTTTAAACGTAAAAATCGTTAAAAATTTGTTTATAAGCAATATAATACTAAATTATATAAATGTGCTATTTTAATAAACTGTAAAAAAACAATATACACAATTAAACAAAAAAGCAACCTAGCTTTTAATAAAAAAGTGTTTAAATATATATTATTGTTAAAAAAGCTAAGTTTTTTAGCTTAAATTACAAAACTAAATATAAGCTTTGCTGTTTTTATATAAGCAAAGTTTATAAACAATTTTTTAAAAAATTATTTAAACAATATAAAAAAATTATTAATATTATATATAACCCATAATACAAGCTAGTTTTATACACAAGCAAGTTTCGCACTTTTTTTAAAGTACTTTGTAAGCCAATTTTCTATACAAAAGTACTTACTCCATTTTTTAATAACTTTGCAAAAAAGGGTTGTACAACAAAATAATTAGTACTATTAGATTCGCAATGAAGTAACGAATCTAATGATATTTTTTTTATTTTCTAGCTATTTTATTTAAGGCGTTATTAAAAACTACGCTAAAATAATCCCTGCAAATTTGTTTTTTGAAGCTATACGCCTAAATAAAATAGCTACAAAATAAAAGAAAATACTATTAAATTCGTTATTTTATTTCGAATCTAATAGTACCAATTATTTTGTTGTACAACCCTTTTTCGCAAAGTTATTAAAAAATGGAGTAAGTACTTTTGTATAAAAAATTGGCTTACAGAGTACTTCAAAAAAAGTGCGAAACTTGCTTGTGTACGAAACTAGCTTGTGTTATAGGTTATAATTAATTAAAATTGTTTAAAGCAGTAAACGCTATTTTGTTTTTTAATTTAAAAAATAGCAAATTAGTTATTAAGTATATAATCTTTATATATAAAAATCTTGTTATATAGCATTTTAAACTACAAATTATTATTGCATACAATTTTATTAAAAGTAAATATATTGCTATAAATAAAACTGCTAAAAATTTGGCCTAAATATACAATTTTTTAATAAAGTTAAATTATATGCTTAAAAAGCTTATTATTTTGTTAGCAAATAATATTAACGCAATAAATTAATTAAAACTTAATGTTATAAATAAGCAAAAAAAGCATATTTGTATTATTTATTATTATATTAATTAAAAAATAATTAATAAAAATATTAAACTAATATATATAATGTTATAATTCAGGTGCACTACCAACCAAACCACTAATTAAAGTATGCTTTCTCTGATTTTGTTTGCCCATATTACTATAATTTATCCGGGTGTGCTTCGCACACTATTTTTTGCTTTTACAAGCTTTAGTCTTGTATAAAACCTACTATACAGAATATATATTATATTGTACCTGACCTCAAAAGATTTTCCAAACGTAACATATAAAGTTAAAAAACAATTTTGCAAATAGCTTTATAAAGCTATTAAATTATATAAATTACGTTAAGTTTATAAAGCAGCTTAATATAAAAAGCTATAAAAAAACGTTAAAAAAATAAAAAAGCTAAGCTTTATTATAACTTTTTATAATTAAATAATTAACTTTTAAAAAATGTTTATTAATTAGTTAAATAAAAAAAATAGTGCTTATTACTAAAGCATAATTTATAACTATTTTTTTTAAAAAACTTTTACTTTTTAATTGTTTTAAAGCTTAATTATTTTTTATAAAATTATTATTTATTTTTAACTATTTTAAGCTAATTAGCTTATTATAAATTTGTTTAAAAAATAAAAAATTTAAGTTTAAGTTTAAAATCTATTTAAGTATTAGCTTAAGTTTTAATATTATTAATATTTTTTTCTAATAAAATAAATTTTTTATTTATTTTGTTATATATATATTTTTTTATATATTAATGTTTTATATACTTTTATATATATTTATAATTTTAGCGCAAATTATATATAAACGCCAAATTTTATACGAATTAAGTAAAGTATACAAGTTAAAAAAAGTAGGTTTTAAAAAAATAAAAGCTGCAAAAATATATGTAAGCAATATATGTAAAACAAGCTAAATAGCCTAATAATATAACAATATATTAGTTGTTTAAGCTATTTTTTATATTAAAAATGTTTAAATTTTAATATAAACATTTTAAAATGTTTTTTTATATATTTTTTATTTAAGCTATTTATTTAGAAAAAATGTTGGCAATAGCTATTATATAAATAAATAGCACTGTATAGCCTATAAAAACTAGGACTATTAACCTATTGTAAGTGCAGCCCACAATAAGAACTAGTTGCTAAAGTTGGGGTAGGTCCTATACTGTGCACACCCACCTTTGGTAGGCAAAATACTTTTATTTCCCGAACCTACTACTTTCCTCCCATAATCAGCTACGGAGATCAGAGAATACAGTATTGTTCTACCAATATTACAGTGATCAGTTTCACAGCTTGCATTATTTAACCTTCCGACAGGCTAGCGATCAGGCAATGGATTTGGACAATGGATTTGGACAAGTGCATTTGACGAGGAGCTCCTAGCTCCCGGCGCTAATTTGGATGGTCTACGAAACTCTGATTTAAGTTCTTATTTAAACACGAAGTGGCAAATTGATTGAGCATATTGAGGCTGCTTCTGAGAAGGAGCGTGGTAACGCCATATTATACACCTACTATTACTATGGTTATCAAGATGTACACCTACTTGCTACTATCATTTACTACTGTTGAACATTCTAGAAAAATGAATGTGCCTTGTATATAGCAGAGGTTACTGGACCACTACGTTAATGTCAGGCTCTTTGTGCATCATACCCATACCTACTAGGGCTCTCACATATCACCCCTGAGCTTGTTCCGGCTTTTCATAGGCCTCGTCAAAAACCTATCATTTATATGATCAGGCGATAGTTTATTAAATAAGAAACTTGATGTCCTAAAGCTAACTCTGTTTACCAGAGGGAATTAGGGGTGAAACTGTTCATGTTCTATAGGGCGGGGTGTCTTGGAACAGCTCAGAACATGGTGTTCTAGAGAAATGAGGATTGCGTTACAGGAAGATGTTGTGGCAAGCGATTAAGCGGGTAAAATTCTTTCTATACCTTACTGATTTTACGGTGCCTGACCTTGTAATAAATTAGGGGCCCGTCCGAAAATAGAGCGAATACCTGCCGAAGACCTGCCGAGCTGACTAATGGCCGCGTGCTCTCCATTTATAACGACTTCATTCGGAAGGTTAATCGGAGGGGAAGATTACTAAGATCGGAATACCAATATCTGGGCCGCGGGGCTTTGAGATGGCCCTTTTGCCCGCTTATCTGGCCTTCGGGTAGTTTGTGCGAACCGAGAGAATCGTTGAATCGCCTACCATGTAGTCTTCGGGAGAGTTCATAAGTGAGTCAAGTTCAATACGAAGGACAATAGGCTTCACTACATCTTCACTTACTCTGAGAAATAACTTTTCTAATTGGATTTTCAAAATGAAAATTTTAATCGTCTTTGCCCATCCCGAGCCACAGTCTCTAAATGGAGCTCTCCTTCGGACTACCGTCAAGGAACTAGAAACACAGGGTCATGAAGTCCGGGTTTCTGACCTGTACGCTATGCAATGGAAGAGCCAAGCTGATCGCGCAGACTTTCCGCACCTTTCATCCGATGTCCGTCTCAAGGTGGCATATGCTTCGGCGGAGGCAACTGCATCAAACAGTCTTACAGACGACGTTAAGCGCGAACAAGAAAAGCTCTTGTGGGCGGATACCATCATTTTTCAGTTCCCACTGTGGTGGATGGGTATGCCCGCAATCTTGAAGGGCTGGTTTGAAAGAGTTTACTCACTAGGCTTTGCATACGGCCTGGGGGAGTATAATGACACGAAATGGGGCGACCGATATGGAGAAGGGAAAATGCAAGGAAAGCGGGCCTTCGTGGTTGTGACGGTGGGCGGTTGGAGAGAGCACTTCTCTGCTCGGGGAATCAGCGGCCCTATTGGCGACCTGCTTTTCCCGATAAACCACGGCCTGCTCTACTATACCGGGTTCAAAGTACTTCCATCGTTCGTCGTGTATCGGGCGGATCGATTGAACGAGGCTGCCTTCAAGTCTACGGCCGACGAACTTCGTCAAAGGTTGCAAACCCTCTCTGCCACCAAGCCTATTGGATACCGTCGCCGGAATGGTGGGGATTATGAAATACCCGCTTTAACGCTAAAATCAGGATTAGGAGATGCTTCTGGTTCGGGGTTCTCACTACACAGTGTCAACTAATGAGGCTGTTGCTGAGGATCGTGCTGGATACTAGAGTAGAGGACGAATTTTACCTGATCTATTATGACTTCACCCCTGTCTACGTGAAATATATATATATATATATATATATAATGACAGAAACTGTATTTCTCATTTCATCATACTCTTTAAGTTTTATAGTAGCCGCGAGTCTAAGGGAATTTGGCCGGTAGCGATGACGCTTTCTTGTCGAAGGCTTTCGCTTTTATGCCCGCCCCCCTGAAGCGTAGTTAGTAGCTCTAGAATCTTAAAGAGCTTGCTACATACAGACAAGTAGAATTGGCGCCATGATGCCGTTACTTTGCTCTTTTTTTCGAGAAAAGCCCCTATCTACATAGGTAATAAACAGTCTTTTCACTTTTAAATTTGACCCAAACTTAAATCAAAGCCCAACAGAACACTCGGAACTTTAGAGGGCTCGTGATCGAATGTACTAGCTCGAATATATTGTCCGCATGCTAATCCGTCAGAAACCGTCTATCGAAATGAGTTTAATCCTTTGAAATAGCCTTGTATTTTCTAGTTTCTACCTTCTTGGCTTGCCGAGTACCTTACGCATGTCATACCGCTAGCAGAAAACCTTGACCTCGGACTCCATATCGTTATTGACAGGGTACCTGGGCAGACATAACTTTCTCCGTCCTCCATACCGCTGCCATAAATACTAGTAGTTCATTACAGATGACTATAGTAAGGGAGCTTCCAGCACGCACCACCGCTTTTCTCCTCAACTGAGTGCCAACATCTCGCGAGTATCGAAATTCTTCCTATTTATTTCTTCATTGTCTTCATATACTGTATAGCTTTCTTTGCTAGTCCTAGAACACACAGATTTAACTTCACTAGAGTGTATCACATACCCATCAATCTGGACACTCTGGGTTCTTTTCCGTCTTCAATATCAAACTAGAGTCAAGCTCAACAGGGTCTTCTTTCCCCGCTCATTCTGCTATCCCTGTTTCCTTGGCTGTGGTTTCGCTTTGCAGTCACTTACTATAGCTGCGGTCCTCACTGCTCGACTGAAAGGCATTTCGAAAATGGATATTCCCTCAACCTTCCCTGGACCTAGCAGTCTTCATCTTCCAGTATGTAGCAACACACCCCCCATCAATAAACCTCATCAACCAACGGCTCAAGCTCCTGTTCCCTGGGCTGTAATCTCTGGGTACCAAGATTATTTCTTTCAATTCTATGTGGGAAATAAACGTCGAATAGCCCAAACAGTCATAGATAATGGCCCAGGAAGGTGCTACTCTGCTTATTTGGGGGGTCGTCTGGTTTGCCGGGGCCCATTACTAGTAAGGGATGGAATTGACGGAGAATATGATATACTAACCGGCGGTCCTCTACCCCATGGCTGGTTCACCAACATCCCGAGCAATTTTCGTCCTCCGCCACCCCACGTTATAAGTCGATACATACGAAAAAAGGTGGCTTTCCGAAGGGAATACTGGTCGAACCCCTTGGTTTACTCATTTCTGACCAAAACTGGTTATCATTTTACGGCAGCCTCACTCGGCAGGCCCGTCTTTAGCCTCGCTGTGCCTAATCCGTTCGACTATTACGGATTAGGGGCTTCGCCGAGCCGTTTGGGCCGCTCCCCGTGGTGTATCGGTTTCGATGGCATGATATATCATTTCCCAACTCTATTCACACGACTGAATGTGGCATCCTGTGCATGGAGACACCGGACTATAACTATCATCGGGAGATAATGGCAGCCTGTCACGGAAATAACGACGCCTTTAATTCCATGTTGGAATTAACGGTATATATTCACTTCTCCGCGACACAACCTGGCAGCGCCTGGTGGTGACATAGTGCCTGTAAGTCAATTTAATTCAGAATCTGTTGATTGATGCCCCCTGCTAAATCCACTCAGGGCAATCAAGGGGCTAGACCAGACCCGAATCCTACACAGCACTCGGTAGCAACACGACCCCAACAAGCCTCACTGGCTCATGATGGTCCCGACATTGCCAATAGGCATACGCCGTTCAAATGGTATATAAACCCCGATAACTGAGTTACGGCAGACAAACCAGGCCCGGACAGTCTGCTCTATCGTGGCCATATAGCCCACACTAGGTGGCCAAGCTACCACCTTGGTTATTCTACATCCCTTTTAGGAGTTATAGCCAATACGGTGTGGAAACATCAAGGAGGTTCAGAGGGCCTTCATTCTGAGACTTTCATTCTGGCTCTTCATCCGTCCTCCACATATCCTTTTCGACGAATTCCGTATATTCCAACACGTTCGGTTTCATTTACAAAACCTTCTGCGCACTCGGCTTTCATTCTCATATTTTCAGATACTCCCTGAGGTCAAGTACCTCGTTGGCTACAAGACTACGAACTATACCCCGAATTGTCATTAGATACCGCAAACGCGCATACCATGTTTGTTATTCTGGTTTAAGAGAAGGCATTACAAGCCCACTTTAGGTTCTAGCGGGACCAGCAATACTTATGTACTTTCTTTACTAGGCCGCATTCAATCCCGGCAAACTTGATCTTGCTGATTTCTTAGTTGTTAAATTGAATACTCAGGGGTTTTATCAAAAATATCTTTTCTCTCTTCATCGTATAAAATGCTATTTGATCACGTGCTCAACAACGTCACCATCACTAATTATCATTAACCCCCAATTGTCGCCAAGCCGGCGATGACTCACTTTATGCACATCGCAGTGACCAATCTTTATAAATACTTGCTTCAAGATGCTTCTCAACACATATTCAGAATCGGGGAAACAAGTCCTCTTCAATTTCGATTTATCTCTCAGTCAGAATAAAATCAAATTCGTAATGGATCCCGCAACTATCGATGTCCCCGAAAACATGAAGGAGCGCCTGAAGGCATCGTACGATGCTATGGCGCCGATATACAACGAATGGACGATTCCTCATTCCAAGCAGCGAATGGCATATCTAGACAAGGCCTTGGGGTATCTCAATCAGCAAAAGCTGCCTGAAACGCCCACGTTTCTCGAGCTAGGATGCGGCTGCGGACTTCCCGTCACTAAGGCGCTTCTGGCCCATGACGGGGCAAAAGTCATCGCAAACGACCTATCGGACGCCCAAATATCTCTGGCAAAAGAGAATCTCATCTCCGGACCCGAGGACGAGACAGCGCACCGATTAGAACTTGTGCAAGGCGATATGACCACCCTTGCATACCCGAATGGGTCCCTCGATCTCGTGGTTGCATTCTATAGCATAATCCACCTTCCCCGCACCGAGCAGGAGGCGCTGCTAGAGCGCATCACGCAATGGCTCAAGCCAGGCGGATACTTGGTCGCCAACTTCTCGACGGAGGAGATGGAGTCCGGGGTATTGGAAAAATGGCTGGATGATAGGGGCTGGATGTTCTGGAGCGGGTGGGGTCAGGAGAAGACTCTGGAGAAAATGAAGAAGGCCGGCATGGAAGTCTTGGTTGCTGACGTTGCGGAGGATGTACTTGATCGAAGTTCATTCTTGTGGGTTATTGCAAAGCGATAGGGGCGACGTGTAACACCGCTGTAATTCTACGAATCTTTTACTAGAGTTTTATTTGGTGGTTCAGCGTTTCTAGAAGCTATTCTAGTCAATGGGGAAAACAGAGGTCTACCAAAAATCGTCAAGGAATTCGTTGCTCATATATATTATGTCGGTGGGAAGTGATGTATATATATCCTTGTCGTAGAGGGATTGAATGAACAATATACCGACCGAATGATTCTATGCATGAATAGGTCTATTCCTTCGTTGTACTATAGCTTAAAACTTAGACCTTAGATTATCCGAATACACTACTCGCTAATCGTTTCTAGAGAAAGCACTGGTTCTCTTCCAATTGATCGCTACTCCACTCCTCTATGGGATATTATGCAGCGCTCCAGTTACCAATATGTGCCTGTAGTGATCCTTCAAATAGTTGATAAGGCCAGTTCATCAATCTCAGTTCTTCTGCCGAAAGGTTTTTACAGATATCCGTCGCACAAATATGACGGTATTCTTCGACCATCGAAGAGTTGGGATCTGACTTGTGCCATGGAGCTAGATAGATTGGTTCTTTTGCGAGGCTAGGACTGGAGACTGTTCTAGGTGGCCAATGGTTAGCATACAGCGGAGTAAGGCGGGAAAAGTACATACACGATCCTGATGTTGCGGCATTGTTGGCTTTAGTTCCAAATAATCCAGTAGTGTTTTTGTTGGCGGGTGTGCTGGTTGTGTTGCTGAATAGCCTGGCTTTTTTGGATGTAACGCTTCCCGTAGCAGGGTCACTATTAGCGGTTGCGCTAGGTGAATTACCGAACAAGGAGCTTCCATTGCCAGCCGAGCTCTTCAAAAAGGCAAAGGGGCTGTGGCCTGTAGCAGAATTTGTGATCGCGGTTGTCGGGGTCCCAAAGGGTCCGGTCGTCGACTCTCCAACCCCTCCGTTTGCCGGGTTGGGTGACCAGAAATTCGTGCTTGTTGTGCCACCAAATATGCCAGACCCATGAACAGAACTAACATTGGCAGCACCGCTTGCTGTAAAGAAGTCCCCTCGGGGTAGAAAGCTACTCTCTCGAGTGGTGGCGCTAAGTATAGCGCCAGAGCTAGATGTCTGGGAAGGTGTGGGAACGGTGTCCCCTGAAGAGGATGCTGGCTTCTCTGAGGCACTAGGCCTTTTTACAGTTACGAAATCATCATTTTTCAGCTGGAGCGAAATCACTGGTAGTACTAAGTTGCGGAGTGAGCGCATAGTTCTTAGTTAGGGAGGGGACGTTCCACAAACCAGTTGTATTTCGACCTCTATAAGTTTTGCAGAGGTCAAGACCCTTTTGAAGTGCGTCGCACTCCGCCCTCAACTCCGCCCGTTCCACCTGGATATCAGTAGACTCGGCCGCTAATCGCTCTAGCATGTCGTCTTCCATTTGCAATACGGCGCTAGTTGTCAAGATCGAAGGCAAATCCTTGATAAGGCAGTTTTCAATAACCAGGATAATCACATTATCCGTGAAGTTTCGTAATGATAACTAAGGATAAATGAGCGAGGGATGCATTTCCTATTGAGTAGAGACAGTTACCTCATAGTAAGTTTCCGATTTATCGATCAGGTTATCTACTCCAAACTCGCTCTTTCGTCCTTGAGAGAATAATTCAGCAAGGTCTCGTTTACCCTTCTCAGTGAATAGTTCCGGGCGACTAGCAACTAGATTCTGTAGAAGTTCGGTAGTTAAGTGCTTCCGATGACGTCTCGCTAGGATTGCTCTGAACTCTGCATCTGAAGGCTGTGGGTAGCCGCTTCGAAAATGGTAAAGAAGTTCCTGTAGTTTTCGCTCGAGTTCTAATGTACGTTGCTCAAAGAATGGGTCGAAAATATTCAACAGAATGGCAGAGCAAGTTTTTTCATCTGGGCCGGTGATATATGTCACAAGCTTCTCCGCAAAAGACTTCGCAATGCGTAATAAGAAGTCAATGTGAAAACGAGCAATCGCCTCCCATGGGCGAGACTGATCTTGAAATAGTTTTACCGCAAGAAGATCATTGGTGGTCCCGGGAAATTCTGTCCCCTGGTTGGCCGAGGAGAGAGGTTCTAGCTCGGCCTTTACAGCACTTCTGGGAACTTCTTCGGGGTCGTCGAATGGGTATTGACTTTCAAACACACGCAAGAATGGTGGCAGTCTGGTTTCCTGGCTTTCTGAATCCCCATGGTCTTTATGTTCGCCATCTGTTCCGTCGGGGACGATGATCCGCCTCGAGCCTTTAGTTGCTAGGACATAGGCAAATGTTCGGTTTAAATCGCGCACAAGCGCCCGAAGCTTTCTGGTTCTACTGTCATCCGTTGACGCAGATAAATTATCGGGGTAAAGACCGCCGAAGAATTCATCAGAGTAGTTGCCCTCAATCGCGTGTAGAGACAGGAGTTGAAATCGGGAGGCTATCTTGTCGAGGTGTGCGCGAAACTGGGAAGGCGAGGACCTTGGGACTCCCAAGCGCTCTAGGATCTTTTTGCGGGAGTCTATGTTCTCCTGAATGTCCTTAATCAACGTATTTAAATTCGTGCGAATATGATCTAGGAGTATATTGGCAAGTTTTTTCCGAAGTGTACCGACGCCCCGGTTATTGGAAGGAATGGCGGACCAGATACCGGTGTCGAAAAACTCCTTCTCTTTAGAATCCCGGTCTTCAGGCATCAGCGAAGTTTCTGACTCGCTGCGGTTACGCAGAACATGCCATCCAAAAGCAAGTTGAAGTGATTGTTCCTGATTCCTGGCCAGCCTAATAAACTCATCCTCGTCCCGAGAGTCTGGGATAAGTAGATCAGGCTTCGTGATAATGCCAAGTGTTCGTTCCTGGCTCTTGTCATGTTCTTTCACTTCACTCAGCACTTTTTGCATTATAACTTGGCTACGAGCTGACACAACAGCCAAGATGATGCTGTTTTTCCGCACCATATATGACTTTACAAGACGATCTACAATCTCGCGACCGCTAGCGGATTGATTTTCATTCGACGAATGATAGAAACCGGGAAGATCAACGAGAGTTAGGTGAGGAACATCTGGTGAAGATATCTCGACGCGCAAGACGTCCTCCGAAAAGGTAGCGCCATCCCGGAGAAGATGGGTCTGTGCGTCTTTGATGATGCGCGGTAGATCTTCTTTGTCGAATCCCGTCTCATCAAAGGTATACGCTACGTCAGTAGAAGCAGATACGGGCTGTATTTGCACATGAATCTTGGTCTGCGGGTCGGTTCGAAGCACCAGTTCGATGGGGAAACGCGTGCAAACTTCATTTTTCATAGGAAAACGAACTCGCGAGATTGCCTCGAGCACAGAAGACTTGCCAGAAGATTGGTCGCCGACAACGATTATCTGGGGGAGATCCACGAAACGGCCAATTCCATGCTTTCGCAAATTGTCTATGGCGTCAAGGAGAGCCTTGCGCTCCCCACTGAGCTGCTCGATAGCTTCCGGATCGAGAGAGATCGTAGCCATCACGGTAGAAGGCTAGTGAAAACGTGAAAATGAGGATATAGAAGGGGTAGGTAGTTTAGGGAGCAAATAGACGATTGTAAAAATGAATGAAATGATAAAAAAGAGGTTGTGAAACAAGAACTCATCCTACACCGCCCAGGAGGATATATTTGCAATTCTTCCGAAGGTTGGCGTGCGCCTCTTCGGTTCCTCGTCTGGGCAAAGCTGTTGAATGTTAGTACTTCAGATTTAAAGGATCAGCTGAGGTGTTTGATCGAATCAGCCGCACTGCCTAGAGTACTTGGGTAATTCGGAAACCTCCCCGCTGCATAAAGAATCCCAGTACGTATAGTGCGCGGTTAAGGATATTTGGGGTCCAAACGCCACACTCTCTGCTATGTTACCTCGGGCTGCAATAGGCACCTTGGTACTGCCTAGGTACCCCGGAAAACGAAATGTCAAATCTGTACATACGTACCTAGGTACTTAATTATCCATGCTTCCAATAGGTATGAATTCCTGGTGCCTACTATATAGGTGCATGTATATACTATGTATAGCAACTCCTAATACACTAGTAGGTTAGACATCTCCCCTTTGCTAAGTACCTAGGTACTTAATTACCTACCTCGGTTCAGTATTGGTGAAGAGATTTGACCCTACTAGGTAGAATACCTGCTGTAGATGTCAGATTTACCACTGTGCCAAAAGATTTGGCTGACTAGATAGTATTTCGCTAGGGGGTAGATAGTACCTAAAGAATACAGGCCGGCCTGTCGTTTTGCTCATTTGGAGTGCAGGGTTGAATTCCTAAGCATCTACACTAGTGCTGGCATACAAAAGAAGTAACTTGACTATCTAGTACTTGTGCACTACTGTAGAAGAGCCGCCCAGCAACTCGGCATCCATACAGTGGTATGGAGTCGGCACTTTGAATTACCTATGTGCCCCCACCCGTACCTCAGGTAATAATTCCTATCCTGTCTGAGTATGCCGTCCTAAAAGGATGCAGGTTGCGCGGCTGGCTAGGTATGTTAAGCTTTTTGTATGTATATATTGTGATTGGTGCTAGGCATACCCGACTCCCCTGTCAAATTCGAGCGACTGCTTTTGCTACTATAGAAGGAACTAAGCACCTCCTTTACCCCAGCTAAAGCAATCCCCCGGGGTGCAGGCCAGATCGAACCAAGACATAACCACCGCTTCCTGGTTCTGAATATTATGTGTCACGCCTCCAGCGCTGTAGGCCTCAAACCAGTTATTGCTACCATACACATATTTCGTCCAATTGCTGACGGGCGTGTTGGGAGTTGTGCTGGTGGGTGTCTGGCTGTAGCCGAGGACAGCGTTCCATTCCTTGACCTCCTCCTTAAAGTTCGCATAATTCAGCGTCTCGTCGTTCGTGCCGTGGAAAATCTGCATTTTAGGTCGCCATCCGTTATATTCAGGGTAGGCCGCCGTGACTAGCGCTGCCCATTCCGCTGGCGTACGCGTGACTTTCCCTGTCGCACATGCATCGCTCCAGATGCCGTATCCGTTCCCCGCGAAACACCCGAAGGGAACGCCGGCAAATGCCGAGCCGGCGGCGAAGACGTCCGGGTAGGCGCCGATCAACGTGCTTGTCATCATCGCGCCCGACGAGACGCCAGTGACGAACACGCGTTTCGGATTGCCCTTGTATTTGTTGAGTGTCCAGCGCACCATACTCACAATACCCAAGCTATCGCCACCCACATCGTGCGACAGTGTCTGGTTCGACGACACATCCCAGCACTTGTCAGCCGTATTAGGACTGTCTGGGTAGACGACGATGAACCCGTACTTCGATGCCATGGTCGCATATTGCGATCCGGCGTAGCACACTTGCGCACTGCCGTGGCACCAGTGTGGATTGACCAGGATTGGCGGGTTCGCCGCCAGCTTGTCTGGCACGTAGATGTAGAAACCGACATTTCTGGGGTTTGGACCGAAATTCTCGGTGACTCGTGTTAGCGACGCCGCATCTGCCCCGCCTATAACGCCGGCCGCGAATAAGGCCCAAGATGTCCAGCGCATGTTGAGTAAGTATCTCTTTCTAATCGACATGCAACGAATTCTCATGAATGGAAATAACTCAGTCAACTATCTGTGTGTCCAAAATTCGGCCTAAGGAGAGATATATATTCGTCTAAATGGGTATCAGTGCCTCATTTAATCCGTTACGGACTATAGTATCAGTCGAGGGCGGAGACAAGTGCTCCGTCGCCATTCTAAGCCAAGTTTGATGGGGTTGCCGCTCTGTTTATGGATACGCTGCGACTCAAGAGAGGGCACACAGCACAGTAGGTATCACGCCATCATAAAGTTCAACAGAATAAAAATTAAAACACTGACTAGGTCCGTTGTTTAAGTAGGCAAGTTCGTTATATATCTAATTGGCGGACAACTTCTTTTCTGATGGTGGTAGTATCAATCTAAATAGTTGGTATAGAAATAGGCTTGTGACAAGAGCTGTCTCAGAGATTGACCAATCGAAAAGCAGTCGCTTTCCTATTCGGGTATCTAAGCTAAGTCATGATGCTACAACCAAGTAGGCAGGGTTGGCAATTAGTATTATTACAGTAGTAGTAGTAATAGCTAATACTAATAGTAGTAATACTAATTTACTAAAGTAGTATTTTTTTTAAAAAAAAAAAGCTTTTTAATAATATATTTTTTTTTTAAATAACGCATCCCACAAGCTAGTTTCGCACACAAGCAAGTTTCGCACTTTTCTTGGCGTACCCTGTAGGCCACTTTATATGCAGAGGTACTTACTCCACTTTATTATAACTTCGCGAAAAAAGGTTGTACAATAAAATAATTAGTACTATTAGATTCGTAATGAAATAATGAATTTAATGGTATTTTCTTTTATTTTGTAGCTATTTTATTTGGGCGTATAGCATTAAAAAACAAATTTACAGGGATTATTTTAGCGTAGTTTTTAATAACGCTTTAAATAAAATAGTTAGAAAATAAAAGAAAATACAATTAGATTCGTTATTTCATTACGAATCTAATGGTATCAATTATTTTGTTGTACAATGTTTTTTTGCGAAGTTATTAAAAAGTGAAGTAAGTACCCCTGCATATAAAGTGGCCTACAGGGTACGCCAAGCCAAAGTGCGAAACTTGCTTGTGTGCGAAACTAGCTTGTGGGATGCGTTATACTTAATATTTATTATTTAATTAATAATTATAAATAAAATTATAATTAATTAAAAAATAAAAACGTAAATAAATAATAAACTTACTTTTTTTTTTGTTTTTTCGCTTTTTTTATTATAAGCAATTGTTACGTTTAAAAAGTTTTTTAAAGTTAAATATAATATAATATATATTTTATATAATAGGTTTTATATAAAACTAAAGCTTATAAAAACAAAAAATAATGTGTAAAACATATTTAAATAAATTATAATAATATAAGCAAACAAAATTAAAAAAAACATATTTTAATTAATAATTTAGTTAATAATGCATTTAAATTATAACAATTATTTTTTTTTTAATAATAAATTGTTTTAACTTAAATATAAAGTTAAATGTTGTTATAAATAAAGCTAATATAATTAAAAATAAAATTATAATAAAATATAATATAAAATTAAAAGCTAAAAATTAATTAAAATTAATAAAAAAAGTAGTATAAATAATAAAAATTTTGCGCATTTTAAATAATTTTTAAATATTTAAACTTATAATAACGCGTTGTTTTAAACGCAAATTATTTAGCAAGCTAATTCGAAAACAAAATATATAGCTTATTATATATATATATATATATATTTTTTTTTTTTTTTTTTTTAGCTGCTGCTAACATTTTTTATTAATTTTAGCTATAGTTGCTGCCGATTACGCTTTTATTTTAATTATTTTTAAGCTTTATTTATTTATTTTTTTTATTTAAATTACTGTTTTTATCGTTTATTATTTTTTATTATGCTTTTTTGTTATTAATATTATTAAACTTGCTAAGCGTGCTAACATAAGTTTAGCTGTTATAAAAAACTTTTTTGCGTAACTAATTTTTTGTATATTATTAATATTAAAACGCTGCAGCATATACGTTTTAGTTTTAAGTTAGCCTGCTTTTAAAAATTATTTATATATATAAAAAAACAACTTTATTTTTTTATATTAGCTGCAATAAAAGTTATAAAACTTATTAAGCTATAAATTATTTTATATTATTTTTTTATATAAATTGCTGTTTATAATTTAAATTTTTTTTATAATATAATTTAAAGCTGTTTAAATGTTTAAGCTTTTTAAATAAAATAAATATATGTTTTAAGCTTGTTGCGTTAATAATAACAATTTTGCTTTGCTAGTTAAAACTAATACAAATGCTAATATTTTTTAAACAAGTTTAAAAGCTTATTGCAAAAAAATTACAGCTGCTTAATTTTAGCTTTTTTAAGCTTTTTATTATTTTTTTATAATTTATTAAACTACGTATAATATAATTAATAAAATTAAAAATAATAAAAAAGTTATATTTTTTTTTATTTTATTTATTTTATTTTGCTAACTTAAATATAATTAAAAACATTATTTAATTTATAAAATATATGTAATTAAATAACGTTGTTTAATATATATGTTTATTTTTTTTATTGTTATTAACGTTATTAATAATTATTATAATTTTTATTTTATATTTAAAGCTAACTTGTTTAAATTATAAAACAGCGTACTTAATATTGTTAAGCAATTATATTACGTTTTTAATTTTTAAACATTAATTATATTGCTTAATATTTAATAATAAAACAATTTATTAAAAAAATTAAAAATTTTATTAAAACTAATATTAATAACGCGTTTTAAAACGTTTATAATAATAAGTTAAAATATAATAATATATTTAAATTTAATATTAAGTAAAATTAAGTTTAGTTAATATATAGCTTATTAATAAAATATAAACATTTTCAAAATTTAAAATAATAAGTTTAATTTTTATTATGCTAAAATTTTAAGTTTTGCTGGCGTTTTTTAAAACTAATGTTTTAAAATTTTGTTAAAAATTAATTAATTTAGCTTTAAAATCTTTTTATATTAAAAACGCTAGCTTAAATAGCTTTAATTTTTATTAATTTTTTTTATAACTTTATTGTTTTTTAAATTTTTTAATAAATATAAAAGCAATAATATTAATAGCTAATACTTATTAATTATATTTATTTAACTAGCTTTTTTATTTAATTTTATAATATAGTTTATTTTAAGCAATTAATATACAAACATAAAAAATTAATACATAAGCATGACTTTATATAGGCATAACTTTTTCCTGCTTTTTTATTAGCTTAAAAATTAATTGTTAACGTTGTTTATTACTTTTTTATTTTTTTTGCTATTTTTATTTTATTTTTATTATTATTTTTATACTATTATTTATATTATTTTTAACTTTTATAATATTTTTTTATTACACATTGTTTTAAAACCTTTTTTAATAACTAATACTATTTAATTACTTTTAAAAATGTTTTTATATTATTAATAAAAGCGCGCTTAAGCTTTTATATTTAATAATTTATTATATTGTTAAAAGCGGCAGTAAATTATATAAACAATTATTGCTAACATATTTGTTACGTTTAAAAAGTCTTTTAAAGTTAAATACAATATAATGTATATTTTGTATAATAGGTTTTATACAAAACTAAAGCTTGTAAAAGCAAAAAATAGTGTGCGGAGCACACTTAAATAAATTATAATAATATAAGCAAACAAAATTAAAAAAAACATACTTTAATTAATAGTTTAGTTAATAGTACACCTAAATTATAACAATTATTTTTTTTTTTATAGTAAGTTATTTTAACTTAAATATAAAGTTAAATGTTGTTATAAATAATACTAGTGTAATTAAAAATAAAATTATAATAAAATATAATATAAAATTAAAAGCTATAAATTAATTAAAATTAGTAAAAAATAAGTATAAACAATAAAAAAAGTAGTATAAACAATAAAAATTTTTAGCTAATAAAAAAATTTTATACATTTTAAATAATTTTTAAATACTTAGGCCTATAATAACATGTTGCCTTAAACATAAATTATTTAGCAAGCTAATTTAAAAACAAAGTATATAGCTTGTTATATATTTTTTTTTTTTTCTTTTTTTTTTTTTAGCTGCCGCCAGCATTTTTTATTAGTTTTAGCTATAGTTGCTACCGATTACGCTTTTATTTTAATTATTTTTAAGCTTTATTTACTTATTTTTTTTATTTAAATTACTGCTTTTATTGTTTATTATTTTTTTATTATGCCTTTTTATTATTAGCATTATTAAATTTGCTAAGCGTGCTAACATAAGTTTAGCTGTTATAAAAAACTTTTTTGCATAACTCATTTTTTATATATTATTAATATTAAAACGCTGCAGCATATACGTTTTAATTTTAAGTTAGCCTGCTTTTAAAAATTTTGTATACATATAAAAAACCGATTTTATTTTTTTATATTAGCTGCAGTAAAAGCTATAAAACTTATTAAGCTATAAATTATTTTATATTATTTTTTTATATAAATTGCTGCTTATAATCTAGATTTTTTTTATAATACAATTTAAAGCTCTTTAAATGTTTAAGCTTTTTAAATAAAATAAATATATGTTTTAAGCTTGTTATATTAATAATAATAACTTTGCTTTATTAATTAAAACTAATATAAATGCTAATATTTTTTAAACAGGTTTAAAAGCTTATTACAAAAAAATTGCAGCCGCCTAATTTTAGCTTTTTTAAAGTTTTTATTATTTTTTTACAGTTTATTAAGCTACATATAATATAATTAATAAAATTAAAAATAGCAAAATAATTATATTTTTTTTTATTTTATTTATTTTATTTTGCTAACTTAAATATAATTAAAAACATTATTTAGCTTATAAAGCATATGCAGCTAAATAACGCTATTTAATATGTTTGTTTATTTTTTTTATTGCTGTTAACGCTATTAATAATTATTATAATTTTTGTTTTATATTTAAAACTAATTTGTTTAAACTATAAAGCAGCGCACTTAATATTGTTAAACAACTATATTACGTTTTTAGCTTTTAAACATTAGTTATACTGCTTAATATTTAACAATAAAGCAATTTATTAAAAAAATTAAAAATTTTACTAAAACTAACATTAATAACGCGTTTTAAAATGCTTATAACAATAAGTTAAAACATAATAATATATTTAAATTTAATATTAAATAAAATTAAGTTTAGTTAATATATAGCTTATTAATAAAGCGTAAACATTTTTTAAGTTTAAAATAATAAGTTCGATTTTTATTATGCTAAAATTTTAGGTTTTGTTAACGTTTTTTAAAACCAGTGTTTTAGAAATTTGTTAAAAATTAATTAATTTAGCTTTAAAATCTTTTTGTACTAAAAACGCCGGCTTAAATAGCTTTAATTTTTATTATTTTTTTTTATAACTTTATTATTTTCCAAATTTTTTAATAAATATAAAAGCAATAATATTAGTAGCTAATATTTATTAATTATATTTATTTAGCTAGCTTTTTTATTTACTTTTATAATACAGTTTATTTTAATATATTATTTTTTTTTATTATATTTTTTATTTTTTATTTGTTTTTAACATTTTTTAGTGCAAACATAAATAAAATGTTTAAAGTTTTAGCTATTTAAAATTTTAATAACTATATAAAAAATACGTTATAAATTCGATTATATTAATATAAAAATATTAAGCAATACGCTTATAATTTAACTGTTTTTAAAATTTTAAAAAGTTTAATAAACTTAAAAACTAACTTATAATTTTAGAATTTAAAGTTTTAAGTTAATAAAGCTACTAATTTTTTAATATAAAAACTTTTAAAAATATGTTTAATATTATAGTTTTTTATATATTTTTTAATTATATTGCGTTATTAATTTGTTAATTTGTTGCAAATAGTTTTTAATTTATATAGCTAGTTTTATACTAATAATATTTTTTTTAAAATAAAGTTGTTTTTAACAAAAGGTTTAAATTTTAAAATATATTTATATAATGCTTTAAAAAGTAATTTTTTAATAATGCTGTTAATAGCTATATTTATTACAAAAAAAGCTTGCAGCAATAACTAAAACTAATTAGTTTGTTTATTATTAATAAAGCATTAAAAGTAGCTTTTTATAATTTGGTTTATTTTTTTAGTTTAGCTATTAGTTTAAAAATAAAACGCAATTAAAAATCTTTTTTTAATTTTAAAATAGTAATATAAATTTAATTAAAACTAATTAATAAAAACAAAGTTTTTATTAAAAACTATATTTGTAAAAGCTTTAAAACAACATTTTATTTTTTTATAAAATAAAACTGTGTTACAAACCAACGGAAAAACGGCCTAAAAAGAAAACCTAGCGCAGTTATAAACCAAATAAAAGGCTAAACCAGAAAACAAGCTACAGCTAATCATAAGCGCAAAGGTTATATAATAAATAATTAAAATAAGTTTCTATTTATTGTTATTTAAAATAGTTAAAATAAGTTTTTATTTATTGCTATTTAAAATAGTTAAAATAAATTTCTATTTATTGCTATTTAAAAAATATATAAAAAAAGAAAATATTATAAAAACATAAAAAGTTCTTTTTATAATTAGTATTAATTTTTTCTTTATTTTACTGTTTAATTTAAGCTTATAATCTAATTTTTAAAATTTATTATAAAAAAATTAATTTTTTAACAATTACTTATTATACTTGTATAATATTTTCTGTATTATTTTTTACCAAGTATTACTTTTTTTTTAGTTAAAAAATTAAGCAACAACCTATATTTATAAATAAACTAACTTATATAAAAAGCTTATATATTATAAAAATAAAACCTAATTGTTATATTTTAAACAGTTAACTTTTTTAGTATTATATAACATTATGTAAATATAAAACAAAATAACAAAACTTATAAAACTAACTTTAAAAGCAATAACTTTTGCTTTAAATTAGCTATAAACAAAAATCGACCAACTTAAATTAACTAATTAACATTTTAATAAACAAGTTACTAATATATAATGTACAAATTAGCAACTTAAAAATTAGCTTAACAATATGTTTAAAGTTAAACAACATAAGCTTAATAAATTAAACAAGTTTAAAAAATCTTAAAAACACTTTAAAAAATTCTTAACTTAAGTTAAAGCTTATATAAAACATTATAAAAAAAATTTCTAAAATAAAAAAAAAAAAGTTCTTTATACAATAAGATTTTTAGCAAAAAGTACGCTAAAATAATTTAAACTACAAATAAAAAAATATATAAAAACAAAAAAAAACGATTAAAGCGTTAAAACTAAAAATGTATTTAAAAATATAAACAGATTTGCTAAAGCTTTAACAAACATATATAATAATTTAAAAAAAAAGCAGTAAACTAAACAATAGCTGCTAAAAATTAAATAAGCTAAACTAGCGTACAAATATATAACAAAGTTTTGCAAATTAGTATTATAAACCTTATAAAATAATAACAACATTTTAATAGCAATCTTTTATAAAAAAATTAAAAAATTTAGTTTAAAATAAACTTTATAAAAATAACTAACTAAAAAATTTCGAAAAGTATATAGCTAAAGCAATTAAAATTAACAATCGATTATTTAAAAAACAACAATAAAAAAAAAAGCGAAAATCAAATTTTACAGCTAATATAAAACAAACTTAAAAAACATAAACAACAGCAACAAAAATATACTCAAAATTAATAAAACTTAAAGCTATAACTATTATAAAGCCTTTAAAAAAAAAACAAAACTAAATTAAATGTTTTAATTGCAAACAAAAAAAACATTATACAAAAAAGTACAAAAAGCTTAAACGATTATAAAACAACAAACATTTTAAAACAGCAAAAATATTTATAATAAAATTTAAATAAAATAAACTATTAACTAATAACAACAAGCAAAATATATTAAAAAATGCAATATATATTTAAAACTATACTAAAAATGCAAAATATACTTATATATAAAAAAATTTATATACGTACAAAATATAAAATATTTTTGTTAAAAAAACATTAATAACTATTATATTTATATAAATAAATAAGCTATAAAAAAAAAAAAAAAGCGCAAAATAATAACTTTATAAACAACAATTAGCTAAAAAGTAAACAATGTTTAACAAAAAAAAATTGCAAGTATAAGTAGTGCAACTACCAAAATAACTCAAAATAGCTTAAAAATGCAGTAGCAAAATCAATTTAAAAAAAAAAATACATAATATTAAACCATTAAAAATAATTAAACAGAACAAAAATAAGATTTTAAAACTACTTATAAAGTACTTTAAAAAAAACCAACAAGCATACAATAGCTAAAATTAGCAAAAATTCAAAAAATAAAAAAATCAAAATTGTTAATAAAAGCAAAAACCAACATTACTAACAACTTAAAAATAATTGTACAACTTATAACAATAAGTTATTAATATAACAAAATAATAATGCTAAACAAAAATTAGTTGTTATTAAAACATAAAATGTATTATAAGATTTTTTAAACATGCTAACGCATCCCACAAGCTAGTTTTACACACAAGCAAGTTTCGCACTTTAGCTTGGCATACCTTGTAAGCCAATCTATATGCAGGGGTACTTACTCTACTTTATTATAACTTTGCAAAAAAAAGTTGTACGTTAAAATAATCAGTACTATTAGATTCGCAATAAAATAACAAATCTAATAGTATTTTCTTTTATTTTCTAGCTATTTTATTTGGGCGTATAGCTTTAGAAAACAAAATTACAAAGATTATTTTAGCGTAGTTTTTAATAACGCTTTTAATAAAATAAGTAGAAAATAAATAAAAATATTATTAAATTTGTTATTTTGTTACAAATCTAATAGTACTAATTATTTTATTGTACAACCTTTTTTCGCAAAGTTATAATAAAGTAAAGTAAGTACTTTTGCATATAAAGTGGCCTACAGGGTACGCTAAGAAAAGTGCAAAACTTGCTTGTGTGCAAAACTTGCTTGTGTGCAAAACTAGCTTGTGGAATGCGTTATAACAAATATAAATTATTAAAAAAAACAAATAAAGGTTTTATTTAATATAAAAGCTTTACAAAATTTTATCTTTTTACAATTTGTTTAAAAAAAAAAAATATTAACAAAGTTTAAAAACAACCCTTATTTATTTATAACAGTTACTAAAAGTTTTAATATTTATAACAGTAATATAATTAAACAAAAAACTGCAAAACTTTTTTTTAACATTTATAATTATAAAAAAAAGCTTACGCTTAATATTATTAATATATACAGTTTTAATACAATTTTAAAATAAATTAAAACATTAGCCAGCTTTAATAAAATACGCCAAAAAAAAATTTAGCTTTTAATAAGCTAAAAAAACGTTAAACAAATTTAAAAAAAGTATAACAATATGTTTAATAGTTAAAAAACTAAAAGTAAAACAAAAAAACAATATATTAAAAAAGTACACAAAGTTTGCTAACTTGTTTAAACAACTAAAAAAAACAGAATTATTAAAACATAACAAATAAAATTATTATATACTTTTAAAAAAAAAACAATAACTAAAACATTTTTTAATATATAAAATAAATAAAAATTAGCTATAAGTGCTAAATTAATATTTAAAAAAGAATTTAAAAAAAGAATTTATTTAATTATTATAATCTTTAACAAAATATTTAATTTTATAAGTACTAAAAAAAGCAAATAAAAACAAAAAACCAAAATAAAAATTAGTAATTAACTATTGCTATAAAAACTTTATAACGCAAAAATTTGCAAAACTAATACTATAAATCAACAACTTAAAAAATTAACTTTATAAAGCAAAATAGTTTATAGCGCTAAATTTATAAAACGTTTACTACTAAATACAAATAATAAAAAAAAACAAATAAAAAACAGCATTTAAAATACTTTACAAATTATATAAGTATTAAGTAATACTATTTAAGCTTATTAACATATTAACAAGTTTTTAAAAAATAATTACAAATATGCTATAAAACTATTTAAATAATATTCTAATTTATTTAAAAACTTTAAAAAAGTATAAAAAACATGTTAAAAAAATATTTAAAATACTATAAAATGCTAAACTAAAAGTTTATTTAAACAAAAGCAAGTTTTATACGCAAAAAATAAACTTTTTAAAATTTACAATAACCTTAAGCAAGGTAAAAATTTAAGAATTTAAAATTAAAATAATAAAAAAAATAGCCTATATTAAACAGCATTAAAAATATAAAATTGTTTATAAAATTTACTAACTATATATAACTTTTAGTTATAAAATTTAAAAAATATGTAGCACTATTTATAAACTTTATAAAAAAAAATATAATATTTAAATAAAAAACAAAAAAACAAAAAGCGTTTAAATAAATTAAAAAAATAATTTTTATAAAACTAATAATATATTTATTAAACCTAAATAAAAAATTTAAAGTTAAAATTAACGTATATAATATAATAATAAATAAATAATTAAAATAACGAAATAAAAACAAAAAGCTATATTTAATAACATTTTTTTTTAAAAAATTCTTAAAACTAGCAATAAACTACTTAATATTAAACA
This sequence comes from Xylaria digitata, assembly GCA_022495195.1. Lineage (NCBI taxonomy): Eukaryota > Fungi > Ascomycota > Sordariomycetes > Xylariales > Xylariaceae > Xylaria > Xylaria digitata. The sequence continues at coordinate 30,556 of MU377277.1, forward strand.
AAAAGCTTATAGCTATAGTTTAAGCATTTAAAAAATAAAAACATTATTTAAATAAAACTTTAATACTAATTAAGGTTTATTTAAACTATAAAAACCTAACTTTGTTTATAACAACTAAAGTTTTAAACAAACAATAAGTTAAATAAACAAAATTTTTATTGCAATTTAACTTTAAAATTATTTATATTAAAAGCAAAAAAAATTTAAAAGCAAACATTTTAAGCTAAAAAAATAAATATAAAACAGATTAACTAAAAAAAAGTTAAATATTATTTTAAAAAAAACCTAAAAAAAACTTTTGTTTTAACACTAGTATACATAAAACAGTTACTTAATAATTAATAAACTAAACAAATTAAAAAAACGGCATTATATTTAGCACCAAATATAATATTAAGCTTAATTAACAAAAATAAATAGCTTAAATATAAAACAAAAATAATAATACTTAATAGTTTATAAAAAAAAGTTTGTTTAACATTTTTATAAAACTTATAAAAAGTTTAAACGCAACTTTGTAATATAAAACTAGAACTAAATATTTAAAACAGTATACAAAAAATATAACTTTTGCAAAAAAGCAAAAACAGCAAAACACAAGCTTTACAAACTGTTACAGCTTATTAAAATACTTAATAAAATATAAAAAGTTATATTATTTAATTTTATTATTAAGCTATTAAAATTAAAAAAATTAATAACAAAAGTTAAATATAATTCGATTTTAATTATTATAAACAAACTTATAAAATATAAACATTTTATATTATATAAAAAGTTAAATATAGCAAAAAAACTTGCGTATACTATATTATAACATGTTTTTAATAAATATAGCATTTTAAAAAAAGCTATTATAAATAAAAATATTACTATAGCTTTTAAATATTAATAATTATTAATAAAAGCTTTAAAAATTAAGCATTAGCTATTTATAGCTTATTATTTATAAACAAATAAACAAACTAAAAAATTAAACCAAACGTTAAAACAATATTTAAAATATTATTTTAACAAATAACAAAATAACTAAATTAAGTTATTATTTTTAATAAAATTTATATATAATAGTTTAAATAACAAAAATATAAAAATGTTATTATTTAAAGCGAACTATAAATTTAATTTAAAAAACAATTAAGCGCAAATTTTAAAAGCAACAGCATTAATGGCAAAAAAATAAATAAACAAGCTTATTAAAATATAATAAAGATTTAAAAACAATTTAATATTTATTTAGCAACATATAAAAGCATATTATAATAAATCAAAGTTGTTAAAGCCAACTTTAAAAAAAAAAAAATATTAAAATTAAACAACTTAACAATAAACTAAATTTTAAACAAATTAAGTTATTTAAAATTAAAAAAGTTATTTTAAAAACTAATTATTAACTATTATTACTTTATAAAATAAAAATATATTTAATTTTTTATATTTTATTATTAAAAAAAACATTAAACAATATTATATTAAAAACGTTTATCGAAATAAAAAAAAACTAAACAAAATACAAAATAAAAAAAATATTAAACTTATGTTAAAAAAAACGTATAATAAAGTATTTAGTTAAATAAACAAAATATTTACATATAAAAAACATTTAAAAACTTAAAAAATATTTGCAGCATATAATATAAACAGTTATAACGTTTTATTAATAGCACTTTAATTAACTAAAGCTAAAAAAGCAAAATTAATTTTTTAAACAAAAAAAAAGTTAAACATGTTTTAATTAAAAATAAATAAAGCGGCTATAAAAACAAAAGTTTTATTAATTTAACAATTTTTTTTTTTATATTTATGCTTTTTAAAAAATTTAAACTTTTTTAAATTTATAATATTATAAGCTACAGCTTTTATTATTTTATTATACTACATTTTTTTTTGTTTATAAAAACAATATATATAAGCAAATACTAATTTAGCAGCTTTTTCAAAAACTTTTAGTTTTTTTTTTAGCAATTTATATTGTGTAGCAATTTTGTTAAACTGTTTAATAAACAAACTTTTAGCGTTATATTAAAAGCAAACGTTGCAAATACAAACAAAACAACAATTTAATTTAAATTTAATAAATAAGCATTTAAATTTACGTTGTTAGCAATAAAAGCATAAAAAAAATATAATAACTAAAACATAAAAAATAATAGCAAAAAAAAAAAGAATTACGTTTTGCAAATTTTTTGTTAAACAATAGTTTTTTGCAACGTTTTTTTATACGATTAGCCATAATAAAAAATAAAACAAAAAAAAAAAATCATGCAAAAAGCATAAACATTTACTATTTATTATTAAAAACAATAATTCTAAAAAAAAAAAAATAATGTTATAAACTAACAAAAAAACAGCTTAAAAAAAAATTTAGCGCAATTATAAACCAAATAAAAAGCTAAACTAAAAAACAAGCTATAGCTAATTATAAACGCAAAAGTTATATAATAAATAATTAAAATAAGTTTTTATTTATTGCTATTTAAAATAATTAAAATAGGTTTTTATTTATTATTATTTAAAATAGTTAAAATAAGTTTCTATTTATTGCTATTTAAAAAATATATAAAAAAAAAAAATATTATAAAAACATAAAAAGTTCTTTTTATAATTAGCATTAGTTTTTCTTTTATTTTACTGTTTAATTTAAGCTTATAATCTAATTTTTAAAATTTACTATAAAAGAGTTAATCTTTTAACAATTACTTATTATACTTGTACAATATCTTTTGTATTACTTTTTACTAAATATTACCCTCCCCTTAATTAAAGAACTAAGCGATAACCTATATTTATAAGTAGACCAACCTATATAAAAAGCTTATACACTATAAAAATAGGACCCGATCGTTACAAACTGTTAACTAAGTAGCAATAATAATAATATTAACAAAAAATAAATATATAAGTTTAATAAATTAGTTAATTATTACAAATATTATATTAATAATAGTTTTATAATAAAATGTTTTAAATAATTTAGTAATAAAGTTTATAAATAGTTTTTTTATAAAGTTAATAAATATTAAAAAAACATTTAAAGCATTATATTTTTAATAATGTTTTACTTTAAATTTAAAACAAATAATGCATTTAATTACATAGTTATAAACATTTGCTTTTATAATTTGTTAATAAAACTTTTGCTATAATAGTTTTAATATATAATTTTAACTAAAATGTTTAATTATAAAATTATTATAATACAGCTTAATAAGCTAAAAATAAACTAATTTTTAAAAAAAAATATAAGCTTTGCTTTTATATTATAATAAAAATTTTTTAATAAACTATTAAAGCTTTATAAACTATTTATTTAAAAATTGTTTGTATAATTAATAACATTTAAAAAAAATTTTTTAGATTTAAAAAATTAAATTTTATAAACTTTGTTAAATTTTTAAGTTTTAAAAGTTTTTATTACTTATAGCTATATGTACGCAATAATATATAACTGCTTATATAAAAATAATATGTTTTACAGCTAATTTAATAACAAAAATTTTTTTTACAAAAGTTTTAAAAATATAATTTTTTATTTTAGTATTAGCTACTTTAATTTTCCGTTTTAACAAAAAAAATAAATTAGCATTTTAAACTTTATAAGCTATATAATTAAAGCAGCACAAAAGCGTATTAGCTTTATTTTGCTTACTTTTTTATATTTAATAATAAAGTTAAAAAAAGCTAAATATATATATTATTAAGCTTGTTTACTATTTAATTTAAACGTTTTTATAAAAGCTTGCACATTAATATAATTAATTAAAACTTTAATAAATAATTTGTTTTTTTATAAATAATACTGCTAATATTTAAAACATTTTATAATAGCAAGCATTTTTTAATTAAAAACATTATATTTTGTTGTTATATTGCTAAATATATAAAAATAAAATAAAACAAGTTGCTACTATTTTTAATTGTTTTTTTATAATAATATTTTTATTAACGCTACTTTAAAAAAATTAGGTTTTATTAATATTTACTTTTTAAAATTAAAATATATAAAAAAAATAGCTTTTTTAAATAAGTTTTTTAGCTTATTAAAAGCTGCATACATTAAACTATTTAATAAAATTCAACTTTTTTTTGTTTTAATTGCGCTTTATTTTAAATATTTAGTTAATAAAGCTATAACTTAAAAATATTTTTTAATAAAGCAGCAATAAAAATTATAAAACTTTAAAAATTGTTATAATTTATAATAAAAACAAAAAAGTAGCTAGTTTTAAATAATGTTAACATAGCTAAAATTTATTTTAACTTTTTTGCTAAATATAATATATTTTAAAAAGTTAAATTTTTTTAACAAAACTAACATTTAAAAAGTTTAACATATAATTTTACTTTTTATAGTTTTTAAATAACGTTTTATATATATTTTATATAAAACTTTTTATTTATTAAAAATATAAATATATTATTTATATATGTAAAACAAAAAATATTTAAAATATTATTAAATGATTTTTATATATAATTTTAAAAAATAACAAAAATATTATACAAACTTATAAGCATAATAAAAAATTTGTAATAACTATATTTAGTATAAAAAGCTATTTTTTATTTATTTTTTTTTTTAACTTATATATAATAATAAACGTTTTTAAAATTAATTTTAATAAAAATTTTAATATAAAACAGCTTATTTAATATTTTTAAAAAAAAAAAACAAGTAAAGCAATTTTTTATTATAACTTTATTAAGTTTTTTATAATTAACATATAAACATAAGCTTTTATTTTTTTTAAGTACAAAAAGAATTAAAACGTTAGCAAAGCTTTTAAATTTGCATATTTTTTTATTTTTTAATATTTTATTAAGCTAAATTTATAAAACTGTTAGCTTATTTTATATTAAAAAGTATATAAAATAATAAAAAACTATAGCATTGTTTTACAAATTTATTATAAAATTACTGCGCTTAAAATAAAAAAATAAGCTAGCTTTATTATTACTAAAAAAATCGGTTAAATTATAAAATTTAGCTAAAACTTTTTTAAGTTTTAACTAAATTAAAAATAACTCTACTTTTTTAAGCTATATAAGTTTAAACAGTTAAATAATTATTTAACAAAACTTTTAATTGCAACAAGCTTTTACAAATTAAAAAGCTGTTACTAGTTTAAAATATTATTAATTAAAGCCTAAGTTTAATATAATACTTTAATTTTTTAAAGTTAATTAAAATAATAAAATAAAACTGCTTTTAAATTTATTATTTTTATTAATAGCAATATAAGCGCAGCAAAATTTTTAAATAACTTTATAGCTGTTAATTAATTTATAAAAAACTTAATAAGCGCTATAAATAAAAAAAGTGTTATTAGCTGCATATTATAAAAAATAAATATAAAAAAAAGCTTTTTTTAATTTATAATAAAAAACAAAAATATAATTAACGCAATTATATTTAGCATATAAATTTAAATTAATATAAGTTTAAATAAAAAGTTTTTTAAAAAAAATATAATATAAATATTATAAAAAGTATAAAAACGTTACAAAATTAAAATATAAAGCTATTAATTAAACTTAAATTTAACATTTTTAAAAACTAAGCTTACTTGTTTTTTTTTAGTTATTATTTATATAGCTTTTTAATAAAAACTTAAATTAAATATAATTAACATTATTATTATATTTTTTAAATAATATTTATTAAAGTTATAAATAATTTAAATCTTTTAGATTTTACGCTTTTTAACTTTTTAAAGTTGTAAGCAATTATAACTTATATGCTTTATTTAATTATAATTAAAGCATTTAACATTTTTTATAACTAACTTATAATTTTTACGCAAGTTGCTATTATTATAAGCACGTTTTGCTAAAAAATAAAAGCTATTGCTATTTAATAAAAATTTTTTTATAGCATAGCGCCTATGCTTATTATTTATACTATTTTGGTTAAACCTTTTTTAATTGTTATTAATATAATAACTATTACGCTTTTTAATTATATTAACATATTTTTAGCTTTAGCAATAATAATTTTTCTTATTTAAATATTAATATTATTAAAAGCTTTTATTTAATTTAAAGTTAATATAAAATTTAAACCGCTTAAAATTCTTTTAGTTCTAATTTTTTTTAATTAATTTTATTATTTTTTAACGTTATATAGCCATATTTATTATATTAATTTTTTTAGTAAATAATAAGTTAAAATAACTAAGTATTTTATTTTAAAGCATAACAAAAAACTTTTAATAATATAGCATAGCTTTTTTAAAATCAGTTTATTTACTTTTTTAGTTTTTAATTTAAATAAAATAATAATTAAAAGTTTTAAAGTTTTAATTAAATAGCTGCTTAACTATTTTTAACTTGCTGCTAATATTAGCTTTTAAAAAAGCTAACTAGCAAATAAAAGTTTTAGTTTATATAAAAAATATATTTTAATTATGTTTATATTAATGCTAATTTTTATTATTTAAGCTTTAAATAAAGCTATAATATTAGTTTTTGCAAACTTAATTTATTTTGCTATATGCATACAAAATACGTTTAAAATAACATTAAAACTTGCATATTAACCTAATAAACATAAAGTTTAGCTTTTAAATTTATTTAATTTATTTGTTATAAATAAAATTTATTTTAAATAAAAAGTATTTAAATTTAAATAGCTTACTTAAGTTTATATTGCTATTAAATCTATTATTATGCTTGTTTTAATAACGTTGTAAATAAAATTTATGTTTAGTTTAGTTTTAAAAATATCTTTTTTAACTAAAAAATAAAAATAATAATAAAAATAATAATATAAATAGCTTTAAATTAAAAAAGTTATTATTAATATAATAGTTAAAATTAAGCTATCGATTAAAAAAATAATATAATAAAAAGTTTAATAAAAAATGTTTAAATTGTTAAAGTTTTTTAAATTTTCCAATTTTTTAATTTTTAAACCTTTTTTTTTTTTTTTTTTCGTAATTATTTTATATGCTTTTTTAAAACGCAGTTTATATAAATCTAACATAAACTACTTTTTTTGCTTTAATTGTTTTTTTAATTTATTAAGCT
>MU377278.1:0-37450 GCA_022495195.1 Xylaria digitata
TTGTACGACCTATTTTCGCGGAGTTATTAAAAAGTGGTGTAAGTACTTTTACATAGAAAATTAGCTTACAGGGTACTTCAAAAAAAGTGCGAAACTTGCTTGTGTGCGAAACTAGCTTGTGTTATAGGTTATTTAAAATTATATAGCATTAATTTTGCTTTTTTAAAACTTTTTTATACGTTATTTAAAGTTATTAATTTATTAAACGCGTAAAAAAACGCTGTTAAAAAATCTTTTTTTTTAATATATATAATATACGCTTATATAAAATGTTTAATTTGTTTGCTATATAACTGTTTTAAAAAACTAAAATATTTAATATTTAATAATTAAAGCTTATAAAAAAAATAAAAAAGCATACAAAAAGTAATAATATTGTTTTTTTTGTAATATAGTTTAAATTTAGTTAAATAATAGCTTTTATAATTATTAAAAATAAAAAAGCGATAATTTTTTTTTATATAACTTTTTATATGCTAATTAAAATGTTTAATTTAATTTAAGCTTTATTTATTTATTATTTAATTATTTTTTATAGTTTTAATTTTTTAATTGCTTAACAATTTAATGTTTTTGTATTAAAACAATAAATAGTTTTGTTTTGCTAAAATAATATAAAATAAAATAATATAATTATATAACACAATAGCTTAAATAATTATAAACTAATTTAAATTATTTTATTAAGCAGCTTTTAGTTTTTATATGCGTTTAAATATAGTTATAACAAAATTAAATATAATTTTAGTTATTGCAAACTTAGTTTTATTAAAGTTATAAATATTTTTTTTTTAAATCTTATTTTTATTTATTATTTTTTGTATAAAAATAAATTAAACGCAATATTTAATTAAATTTTCGTTTAATACTTGCTAATAATTAATTTTTTGATTAAAACAGGTTTAAAGCTTTAATTGCTTTTATATAAAGTTTAACGTTTAATTCTTTTTTATAAAGCGTTTTTTACAAAGTTTTAATGATTAGTTAGCTATATTTTTAATATTATAATGCTAAAATAAAAATAATTGCGCTATAAAGTTAATTATATATTATACAATTGAATTTTTTTTAGCTTTAATTAATCTAAACTTTAAAAATAATATTTCTGTTTTTTTTTTAAAACCTTATGTTTTTTAAACAAATGTTATACAAAAAACATTATAAATTTTAGCAGCTTTTTAAATAAATAAACGCAGGTTGTTTTTACAAGCTTAAAAAGCAAGCTATAAATCAGCTTTTTCGTACAAGTTAACTATTATTGTTAAAAAAAAAATAAAGGATTTTTTTATATGCGTACAAAAGTTGTAAAAAGTGGCCTATTTAATTGAGTAACCAAATCAATTAGAAAATACGTTATGCTTAATTATATAAAATATAATGTTAACTATTTTATTTTAAAAGAAATTTAAAAATTTTATTATTATTATTAATTATATAATTAAGCATTTAAACGTTTTAAATTCTTAATTAAAAACAATTGCAATTTTAATTATAAAGTTATAATAAATGTTATACAAATAAATAATAAGTAGGTGTAACAATCGGGTTTTATTTTTAGTATATGTGAGCCTTTTATATAGGTTGGTTTATTTATAGGTATAGGTTGTCGCTTAGTTTATATGACTAAAAGGGGGTAACACTTAGTAAAAGGTAATATAAAAAATATTGTGTAAAGGTGTAATAAGTAATCATTAAAAGGTTAACTTTTTTATAGTGTATTTTAAAAATTAAACTATAAGCTTAAATTAAACAGTAAAGTAAAGAAAAATTAATGTTAATTATAAAAAGAACTTTTTACGTTTTTATAATATTTTTTTTTTTTTTATATTTTTTAGATAGCAATAAATAAAAACTTATTTTAATTATTTTAAATAATAATAAATAAAAATTTATTTTAATTATTTATTATATAACTTTTGCGCTTATAATTAGCTGTAGCTTGTTTTTTGGTTTAGCTTTTTATTTGGTTTATAACTGCGCTAGATTTTTTTTTTAAAGCCGTTTTTTTATTAGTTTATAACACTATTTCTTTTTTTTTAAAATTATTGTTTTTAATAATAAATAGTAAATATTTGTGCCTTTTGCATAATTTTTTTTTTTTGTTTTATTTTTTATTATAGCTAATTATATAAAAAAACGTTATAAAAAACTATTGTTTAACAAAAAACCTGCAAAACATAATTCTTTTTTTTTTGTTATTATTTTTTATGTTTTAATTACTATATTTTTTTTGTGCTTTTATTATTAACAATATAAATTTAAGTACTTATTTACTAAATTTAAATTAAGTTGTTATTTTATTTATATTTGTAATATCTGCTTTTAATATAATGCTAAAAGTTTGTTTGTTAAACAGCTTAACAAAATTGTTGCGCAATACAAATTGCTAAAAAAAAAATTAAAAGTTTTTAAAAAAGCTGCTAAATTAGCGCTTGCTTGTATATATTGCTTTTATAAACAAAAGAAAATGTAATATAATAAAATAATAAAAGCTGTAGCTTATAGTATTATAGATTTAAAAAAATTTTAATTTTTTAAAAGGCGCGAGCGCAAAAAAAAAAGTTGTTAAGTTAATAAAACTTTTGTTTTTGTAGCTGCTTTATTTATTTTTAACTAAAATATACTTAACTTTTTTTTTGTTTAAAAAATTAATTTTGTTTTTTTAGCTTTAGTTAATTAGGGTGCTATTAATAAAACAATATAACTGTTTGTATTATATGCTATAAATGCTTTTTAAGTTTTTAAGTATTTTTTATATATAAATATTTTATTATATGTTTTTTTTAATATAAGTTTAATACTTTTTTTATTTTGTACTTTGTTTAATCTTTTTTTATTTTAATAAACGTTTTTAATATAGCGTTATTTAATACTTTTTTTAATAATAAAATATAAAAAATTAAATATATTTTTATTTTATAAAATAATAATAGTTAATAATTAGTTTTTAAAATAACTTTTTTAATTTTAAATAATTTAATTTGTTTAAAATCTAGTTTGTTGCTAAATTGTTTAGTTTTAATGTTTTTTTTTAAAAAATATATATATATATTTTTTTTTTTTAAAATTAGCTTTAACAACTTTAATTTATTATAATATACTTTTATACGTTATTAAATAAACGTTAAATTATTTTTAAGTTTTTGTTATATTTTAATAAGCTTGTTTGTTTGTTTTTTTATTATTAGCGCTATTGCTTTTAAAATTTGTGTTTAACTGTTTTTTAAGTTAAACTTATAGTTTGTTTTAAATAATAACATCTTTATGTTTTTGTTACTTAAACTGTTATATATAAATTTTGCTAAAAATAACAATTTAACTTAGTTATTTTATTATTTATTAAAATAATATTGCAAGTATTATTTTAATGTTTAGTTTAATTTTTTGGTTTGTTTATTTGTTTATAAATAATAAGCTATAAATAATTAATATTTAATTTTTAAAACTTTTATTAATAATTGCTAATACTTAAAAGCTATAATAATGCTTTTATTTATAATAGCTTTTTTTAAAATGCTATATTTATTAAAAACATGCTGCAATATTATATACGCAAGTTTTTTTATTATATTTAATTTTTTATATAGCACAAAATGCTTATACTTTATAAGTTTGTTTATAATAATTAAAATTAAATTATATTTAACTTTTATTATTAGCTTTTTTAATTTTAATAATTTAATAATAAAATTAAATAATATAACCTTTTATGCTTTATTAAATATTTTAATAAGCTGTAATAGTTTATAAGGCTTATATTTTATTGCTTTTGTTTTTTTATAAAGGTTGCACTTTTTATATACTGTTTTAAATATTTAGTTCTAATTTTATATTATAAAATTACGTTTAAACTTTTTATAAGTTTTATAAAATTTTTAATGTTTATATAAAAGTGTTTTATAAAAATATTAAGCAAATTTTTTTTATAAACTATTAAATATTACTATTTTTGTTTTATATTTAGGCTATTTGTTTTTGTTAATTAAGCTTAGTATTACATTTAATGCTAAATATAGTGCTGCTTTTTTAATTTGTTTTTTTTATTAATTATTAAATAACTGCTTTATATATGCTAATGCTAAAATAAAAGTTTTTTTAAGTTTTTTTTAAAATAGTATTTGATTTTTTTTTAGTTAATTTATTTTATGTTTGTTTTTTTAGCTTAAAATATCTGTTTTTAAATTTTTTTTGCTTTTAATATAAATAATTTTAAAATTAAATTGCAATAAAAATTTTGTTTATTTAATTTGTTATTTATTTAAAACCTTAGTTGTTATAAATAAAGTTAAGTTTTTATAATTTAAAAAAACTTTAACTAATATTAAAGTTTTATTTAAATAATGTTTTTATTTTTTAAATGCTTAAATTATAGCTATAAGCTTTTTATTTAATATTAAATAATTTATTGCTAGTTTTAAAAATTTTTTTAAAAAAAACGTTACTAAATATAGCTTTTTATTTTTGTTTTATTGCTTTAATTGTTTGTTTATTGCTATATTGTATACATTAATTTTAATTTTAAATTTTTTGTTTAAGTTTAATAATTATATTACTAGTTTTATAAAAATCGCTTTTTTAATTTATTTGAACGCTTTTTATTTTTTTGCTTTTTATTTAAACATTGCGTTTTTTTTTATAAAGTTTGTAAATAATGCTATATATTTTTTAAATTTTGCAACTAAAAGTTGTATATAATTAATAAATTTTATAAACAATTTTATATTTTTAATACTGTTTAATATAAGCTATTTTTTTACTGCTTTAATTTTAAATTTTTAAATTTTTATTTTGTTTAAAGTTATAATAAATTTTAAAAAGTTTATTTTTTATATATAAAACTTGCTTTTATTTAAATAAACTTTTAGTTTAGCATTTTATAATGCTTTAAGTATTTTTTTTACATGTTTTTTATATTTTTTTAAAGTTTTTATATAAATTAAAATGTTGTTTAAATAAACTATTATAATTTAATTTAAATAGTTTTATAATATATTTGTAATCATTTTTTAAAAACTTGTTAATGCATTAATAAGCTTAAATAATATTATTTAATATTTGTATAATTTATAAAGTATTTTAAATACTGTTTTTTATTTGTTTTTTTTTATTATTTGTATTTAATAATAAACGTTTAGCAAATTTAACACTATAAACTATTTTGCTTTATAAAATTAATTTTTTAAATTATTAATTTATAATATTAGTTTTGCAAATTTTTACGTTATAAAGTTTTTATAACAGTAATTAATTATTAACTTTTATTTTGGTTTTTTGTTTTTATTTGCTTTTTTTAATACTTATAAAATTAAGTATTTTATTAAAAATTATAACAGTTAAATAAATCCCTTTTTTAAATTTTTTTTTAAGTATTAGTTTAGTTTTTTTAGCTAATTTTAGTTTATTTTATATATTAAAAAATGTTTTAAATATTGTTTTTTTTTTAAAAGTATATAATAATTTTATTTATTATGTTTTAATAATTTTGTTTTTTTTAATATGTTATTTTTTTATTTTGTTTTTAGTTTTTTAACTATTAAACATATTATTATGCTTTTTTTAAATTTGTTTAACGTTTTTTTTAGCTTATTAAAAACTAAATTTCTTTTTAGCATATTTTATTAAAGCTGGCCAATGCTTTAATTTATTTTAAAATTGCTTTTTTTTAACTAAAGTATTTTTAAAATCGTATTAAAACTATATATATTAATAATATTAAACGTAAACTTTTTTTTATAACTATAAATATTAAAAAAAAGTTTTATAATTTTTTATTTAATTATATTATTGTTATAAATAAATAAAAGTTGTTTTTAAATTTTGTTAATATTTTTATTTTTTAAACAAATTATAAAAAAATAAAATCTTATAAAGCTTTTATATTAAATAAAACTTTTATTTGCTTTTTTTAATAACTTATATTTATTAATACTTATATTTTTATATATATGTTTGTTGCATACAAAATTTTTTTAATTAATTAAAACAGTTGTTAATTTATGCTAACTGTTTATTATTGTTTTTTGTTTTTTAAGCTTTTTGCTATTAGTTTTCGCTTTTATTTTTGCTATTTTTATTATTTTAAGCTAACATTTTAGATTTTATATTAAAAAATACTGCCGCTTGTTATTCTAAGTTTTTTTTTGTTTATAAAAATAACTTTTTTTTTTTTTTAAAAATAAGTTGTTATATATTAGCTTTAGCTTTAACTTTTTGTTTAATTTAATAAATTTCTAATTTTTTTATTGCATATATTTAACATTAGTTATAAATATATAATTTTAATTTTTTTTTATAACTAATATATTTTTAAGTTTGTTTTAAATTTTTTTTAAAAATAATATATTTATTTAAATTTTAATATTTAAATAATAAATGTTTAACTTTATTAATTTTATATAGTTTTTTTATTAAGTTTTTGTTAATTTGTTATAAAAACTATTAGTTTTATATTTTATTTACTATATAAATATAATATTAATGCATTATATAACATGTTTAAAAAATTTTATAATATATTTTATATTTTAATAACAGCTAGTTTTTATTTAATATTATTGTTTTATTATATTAATAATTTATTGCTATAAATTATATAATTGTTTTTAAATTGTTAGTAATATTAATTTCTGCTTTTATTAACAATTCTAATTCTTTTATTTTTTAAATTTTTATTAATTTTGGCTATTATATGCCTATTAATTCTTTTTATAATACTTTATAAATAGTTCTAAGATCTTGTTTTTGTTTTATTTAATTATTATTAATAGTTTAATATTATATGTTTTTTTTTTAAATTGATTTTGCTACTATATTTTTAAGCTATTTTAAGTTATTTTAATAGTTATACTACTTATATTTGCAATCTTTACCGGTTAAACATTGCTTTTTTTTTTAGCTAATTGCTATTTATAAAGTTGTTATTAATATTTATAGTTTTATAAATAAAAGTTATAATCTTATGCTTTTTTTTTTTTTTTATAGTTTATTTATTTGTATAAATATAACAATTGTTAATATTTTTTTAACAAAAACATTTTATATTTTTTTATATATTTTGTTTGTTATTGTTATTTAATAATTTATTTTATTTAAATTTTTATTATAAATATTTATATTAGTTTAAAATGTTTTTTATTTTATAAACGTTTAAGCTTTTTATACTTTTTTACATAATGCTTTTTTTGTTTGCAATTAAAACATTTAATTTAATTTTTTTTTTTTTTTAAAGGTTTTATAATAATTATAGCTTTAAGTTTTATTAGTTTTAAATATATTTTTATTGCTGTTGTTTATATTTTTTAAGTTCGTTTTATATTAGCTATAAAATTCGATTTTTGTTTTTTTTTTTATTATTGTTTTTTAAACAATTAATTATTAATTTTAATTGTTTTAGCTATATATTTTTTAAAATTTTTTAGTTAATTATTTTTATAAAGTTTATTTTAAACTAGATTTTTTAATTTTTTGCAAAAAATTGCTATTAAAATGTTATTATTATTTTATAAAGTTTATAATATTAGTTTGCAAAACTTTGCTGCATATTTATATGCTAGTTTAATTTGTTTAATTTTTAGCAGCTACTGTTTAGCTTACTGTTTTTTTTTTAAATTTTTATATATGTTTATTAAAGTTTTAATAAATCTGTTTATATTTTTAAATACATTTTTAGTTTTAACGTTTTAGTTGTTTTTTTTTGTTTTTATATATTTTTTTATTTGTAGTTTAAACTATTTTAGCATATTTTTTGCTAAAAATTTTGCTGCACAAAAAACTTTTTTTTTTTTATTTTAAAAAATTTTTTTATAATGCTTTATATAAGCTTTAATTTAAATTAAGAATTTTTTAAAATGTTTTTAAGATTTTTTAAACTTGTTTAGTTTGTTAAGTTTATATTGCTTAATTTTAAATACATTGCTAAATTAATTTTTAAGTTGCTAGTTTATACGTTGTATATTAATAATTTGTTTATTAAAATGCTAATTTGTTAATTTAAATTAATTAATTTTTGTTTATAACTAATTTAAAGCAAAAATTACTGCTTTTAAAATTAAATTTATAAGTTTTGCTATTTTGCTTTATATTTTTATATAATATTATATAATATTTAAAAAAGTTAACTGTTTAAAATATAATAATTAGGTTTTATTTTTAATATATATAAACTTTTTATATAAGTTAATTTATTTATAAATATAAGTTGTTGCTTAATTTATATAACTAAAAAAAAATAACATTTAATAAAAAGTAATATAAAAAATATTGTACAAAAGTATAATAAATAATTGTTAAAAAGTTAACTTTTTTATAATATATTTTAAAAACTAAACTATAAGCTTAAATTAAATAGTAAAATAAAAAAAAACTAATGCTAATTATAAAAAGAACTTTTTATGTTTTTATAGTATTTTTTTTTTTTATATATTTTTTAAATAGCAATAAATAAAAACTTATTTTAATTATTTTGGATAGTAATAAATAAAAACCTATTTTAACTATTCTGAATAGCAATGAATAAAAACTTATTTTAATTATTTATTATGTGACCCCTGCGCTTATAATTGGCTGTAGCTTGTCTCCTGGTCCAGCCCTTTATCTGGTCCATAACTGCGCTAGGTTTTCCTTTTAGGCCGTTTTCCTGTTAGTTTGTAACAGCAGGTTTTTTATATAATTAACGCAACTATATTATTTTAAGCAGCAACATTTTTAAAATTTATATTTGCGCAAAATGTTTAAAAAGCGTTATACAAGTGCTAAATTAACGTATATTAAAAACTTTTTAACTATATTATATATAATTTAAATATAAATTTTTTGTTTAAAAAGTTTTAAAACTAAACAAAAATTATAAGTATTTAATGCTGTATAATGTTTATTAAAGCATATTAAGCAATTAGCAAAATTAAAAAAGCATATAAGCTATTTTGTTATATATACAATATTTTAAAAACAAAACTTAATTATTGTACAAAAAAAAAATTAATTTTATAAATAGTAGTTAAAGCTTTAAATAATATTGCTAAATTAAACAGCATTATATTAACTTTTTTTATTTTTAAAGCTTATTTTAAAATTAATTAAGATTTGCTTTTTTTGTTTAACATTATATAAAAAGCAAAAGCTATTAAAAAAGCAATAAAAATGCTATATAAAAAAAAAGCAAAAGTTAAAATTAATTATATAATTAACTAGTATAATAAGCCTGCTTTATATAATATATTATCTTTTTTTTATAAAGCAAAGTTTTAGTATAACATAAAAAAAAAAGTTGGAATAGTTTGTATAAAATATAATTAATTAAAAAATTTAATATAATTATTAATTTAATAAACAGCTTAATACGTTTTAAATATATATAAATTAAACTATATTATTATATAACTAAAAAAGCTATTTTAAATGCATAAAAAATAAAGCTAAACAATAAGTATTTTTAACTTTTAGCTATATAAAAAAAACAAAAATGTTTTTAAAAAACAAATAACTTTTATATAACTTTTGTATATTAAATTAGCTAGTTGTTTTTAACTTTTAAAAAAAAACAAAATTATTTTCTAGCTGTTAAATTATATAAAAACAGTATAATTAACGTATTTAGCGTTTTATTTAAAAAATTAAACGCTATAAAAATTAATAACTTTATTATATAAAGCATATTTTAGTTTGTAAAATATAATTTAGCTAAATATAGCAATATTTATATTTTTAAGTTTTGTTTTATATAAAAAATTAAAAAAAAAATAACTAAGCTGTACAAAAAATTAAAACTTATTATATAAAGCTATAATAATAATAAAAAAAAAAAAGTTTTTATATAATTATTAACTATTTAACAAATAAGTAAGCAATTATTTTTTATACTAAGCTTTTTTTTAATATATAATTTTAATATATTAAACAAACTTTAAAATATTATATAAACGTATATATAATTAAAAAATAAGCTAGCTAAAAAAATCTTTATATAATTATTAATAAAATTAAAATTAAAATATTTTAATAAAACAATTTTATAAATTATATAACTTTTATATAAATTAGCAAAATTAAAGCTATATTAGTTTAAAACTTATTATTAATATTATTATAAAAAACTAAAAATAATTATTTTTATATACAACTTATATTTTTTAGTTATAATAAAGCTATTATATAACTTTAATATTACTAGTTTTTAAACAAATAATATATTTAGTTTTATAACGCTTAATTTTTTAGCTAAAAAAAAATATAAGCTATAATAAGCTAAGTTTTATATAAAACTAAAAAAAATATTTTGGCTAAACTACTTTATAAAATTTAATAGCAAACAAATTACTTTATTGTTTAAAAATAATATTATTTTAACGCAAAAAAGCTAAACAAACTAATTAAATTTAGTTAACTTTTATATAAAAAACTTTATATAACAATATATTTTATAACGTGCAAAAAGCGTATATATTAATAATATTTGTTAGCTAAAAGCAGCGTATAATTTTGTTGCTGCAGCTTAAATAATAAATTTTAAGCCGGACAATATTGCAAACTTAAACAAAAAAGTTAAATAGCAAATAAATAATTTAAACTGCAGCTTAATTTTTATATTATTAAATTTGCATTATATAAAACTGTTTATTTTTATAAACAAATTTTTTGTTAATAATGCTAATATAACTTTATAATTTAAATTTTTTATTATATTAAATATTAAAAATTATATAAAAGCAAACCTAAGCTTTAAAATTAAAAAAAATATTATATATTAAAACTTTAATAAATGCAAAAAAGTAATTAAAAACATATTTACTAATAAATTGTATAATATAATTAATAGTTTTAATAGCGCTATTACTTTTTGTATAACATTTTTAAAAATTATAATTACGCTAAGTTTATTTTTTATTTTAGCAATTTTATACTTTAATTTAAAGTTGTTATATAACTGTTTAATAAAGCTAAATATAATACAAAAAAAGCGCTTAATAATAAATATTATATTATTTAAAAAGTTGTATAAAAAAAAAATTTCTAAAATATAATAAATTAATAACAAAAATAATTTTGTTAACGCATTTATAAAAAAAACGTTAAACTAAATATTAAAAACTTTTGTATTAACAAATAAGCTATTTATATAAATAAAAACATATATAAACAAAACTTAAATAGTTATATATAATTATAATAATTATAAAAAAAAAAGTGCGTAATAATAAAAGCAACATATAAAAATATATTAACTTTAAAAAAAACTTTAAAAAACAAAAAATAATATAAACTTTATTTATTTTTATTTTTTTTATTATATAACTATTTTTTTTATAAACATTTTAATTTTAATTTTTTTTTAAATATAATAACTATAATAAACATTATATAATTTTTAAATGCATGCTATATAAACATTATTTTAAAACTTTATAACGTCATTTACAAGTTAATAACGTACTACAAGTTAGTAACGCACTTTTCAGCACTTTTTATGCGCCAACTTAAATAACTCAACTATAATACATATAAATTAATTAAATTAATTATAATTTTTTTTATTAAATGTTTCTACTTTTATTTAACAAGTTTGCACATTATGTTTAAACTTATTACAAATGCTACAGCATTATTAACTTGTTTATACTTTTTTTGCTAAACAATTACTTTTAGCTTTATTACCTAATTTAATTATTTTATTGTTTTTAAATTTTTATAAAACTTAGGCGTTAACTATAATAAAAGGTTTTTTATTTTGCAGTTGTTTGTTTTTAGTTTTGCAACGCTTGCTTAAAATATAGTTGGTTTTATAAAGCTTTTTGTTTTTTTGCTACAAAAAAGCATTTTTATGTATTAACTTCTGCGTAGCTTTTGCAATTAAGTTAATAAAATTTAAAATTTTAATTAGCAAGCTTAAAAAATAATTTTTAATTTTAGTTTTAATAAAAGTTAATTGCTGTTTAGTTTTTAATATAGTAGTAAACGTTTTTAAAATTTAAAATTAAAATAGTAGTTTAGGGTTTAAAGAAAATATTTTATTTGTTTTTTAAATATTTAACGTAAATATAACTTTATTTATATTTAAAAGCATAATTTTAGCTGCTTTAAAACTTGATTAAATGTTTTGTTTAATAAATGCATATATAAATATATGCGCAAAGCTTATAAAAAAGTTTTGCTTTTTAATATAAGTTTAATAGCGCTATATTAAACTTTTAATATGTTTATTATAACGTTATTTTAAAACATTAAAAAAAATTAAATTAAAAAGCTAAAGCTTATACAACAAATAAGCAAGCATATAAAACGTAATAATGTTGTTAAACCGGCAATATTTTTTAAATTGCATTAAATAATAGCTTTTATAACTATTTAAAATCAAAAAGTAATAACTATTTTTAAATTGGCTTTAAATATAATTATTAAAATGTTTTGCTTAACTAACGCTTATATTATTATTAGTTTAGCTATTATTTAAAAGGTTTACAACTTAGTTTAGCAATAAAATAGTGTTATAATATTAAAACGCAAAATAAATTTTGCTTAAAAAAATAATATATAACAGTACTGCTTAACTTTAAGAATTAATAGCCTAATTTATAATAACTTATTTTTTATTTTTAAGCTTAGCTTATTAAAAGCGCTTACGTTTTTTAAAGTTTATAACAACTATTTTAATAATTATTTTGCTTATTAAAAACTTTGTTTTATTAAAGTTGTAAATATTTTTAATTTATATACTATATTTGTTAATTATATGTTTTATAAAGCTAAATTATTTATAATAACTTGCAAAATTTTTGTTAAAAGTTTGCTAATAATTAATTCGGCGGTTATAACGCGTTTAAAAGTTAAATTGTTGTTATATAAAGTTTAAAGCTTAGTTAACGCTAACTTTTAACGTATTGCGTTCGCATTAAAAAATATTAGCTATTTTTTAAACATAACAAAGCTAAAGCAGAAACGCTTGCATATTTAGCTTAAAAATACGTTTAACAATAATTTTTTTTTTAAACATTATTAAATTTTGCTTTATAACGTTTATAACATAATAAAGCGCGTTGTTATTAATTTTTCGCTTTAATATACAGTTAAAAACGTTGTAAATACAAGCAAGCTTGCAAAAAAAAAGTTTAAAGTTGCGTTTTTTAGCTTAAATTGCTAGCTACAAATCGGCTTTTTTAGATTTTTAAACTATTATGTTATTATAAAATAATATATAAGTAAAATAAAAAAATAAAAGGTTAGTAAAAAGTGCGTTACTAACTTGTAGTGCGTTACTAACTTGTAAATAACGTTAACTTAATAATATTTATAAAATAAAAAACTATTATAATTAATATAAGCATTTTGTTTATATAAAACAATAATAATAAATGTATAACTAAATAAAAACAGCTTAAAAATAACTTTTGTAGCAAATAATATATGCAATAAACAAACTTAGCAACTTGTAAACCAAAACTTAAATTTAAATATTAACCAAAAGCATTATAATAATTTAAGCTTTTTTAACTTATATATAAAAAGCTAAAACTATTAACAACATTATATAATAAACATATAACAAAAAAAAATATATATATATATTAACGCAAAACAAATGCAAAAGTTAACAATTGTTAAAATTATTTGTTAAAAGCAGCACAATATTAAAGCCAAGCTTTTAGCTAATAATTATAAGCGTATAATTATTATTGCTAAATATATAAATAGCATTTATTATACAAATATATATATATATATGTATATATAAATAAAAGCAAATAAAACGTACAAAAAAAAAAATAAAAGTATAAAAAAAATAAAAAACAGCTAGAAATTTTAGCAATATTTATATTTAAATTTTTTTTTATATAATTAGCTTTTTTTATATAATTAATTTACTTGTATAACTAAAAACATACTTTAATTAAAAAATAACTTTTACTGTTTGTACAACGGCTAATAAAATTGTATAAACTAGCAAAATTGCAAACTTTGCTAGCGTATAAAAACAAACCTTTAACTAGCATAAACTAAACCAACAGCTTTATAATTAGTTATTTATACTTTTAATTAATTAAACTAACTATATAATTAAAGCAGCAGCTTTATAGTATACTTTTTATAATTTAATTAAAAAAATAAATTATTAATTTAATTTTGTATATAAAAATAGTTATTTAATTACTTTTTTAAAACTTAATTAAGTTTAAATAGTTGTTTTTAGTACTGTATAAACTATATATGTACAGTTATATAATAGTTTATTTTTTTATTTTTTTTTATATAATAATAAGTTGTAACTAAAAAAAAAAAAAAAGCTAATATTAAAATAATTAATATTAGTTGCAATTATATGTGTAAGCATATATAAAGTTATTGTTATATATAAAGTTATTAATATGTATACACTTAATTCTTTTTATTATATTAATTTATACGCTAGCAAAAGTTTTTATTTAAAATAAAAACTTTGCTTTATATAAAGCCTTTTTTTTATAAAAAAAATATAAATAAATATAATACAATAAATTGTATTTTATTTTATGCATATGTTTATTATATAATATTATACAAAGCTTATTTAACAAAAACGTTAATAAAATTGTTAAATTTATATTTTTTTTTATTTTTTAATATTTTATTAAGTTAAATTTATAAAGTTTTTAATTTATTTTATATTAAAAATTATATAAAATAATAAACAATTATAATAACGTAGTTTATTAATAAGCTGTTTATATTATTAAGTTGCCTACTTTTACTATTTTTTATTACTACATAATAAAATATTTTAATTATAACGTATTTTACAAGCTAGTTTTACATATAAGCAAGTTTTGCACTTTAGCTTAGCGTACTTTATAAGCTAATTTATATACAAAAGTCTTGCGGAAAAAACAACGCCGTTAATTCCATGCTGAAATTAACAGTATATATATAATTCACTTTTACATAACACACCCCTTAAATTGGCAGGCCAACCTAGCTAAAAACAGCTAATATATAAACATGTCAAATATAAGCAATGGCATACAATTGGGTTAAATATATTATATTAATTAATATGTTGTTATAATTCTCATATAATAATAACTGCGTCTATAAGTAAAATTGTATAAAAGCCCTTATTATTTTGATATAAATTTGTTATTAAATACTCCTTTAGTTAATATACCAAATAAAATCATATCCTTTATATTTAACACACCCCTTTAAAAAGCACCCCTTAAAAAATAATTCCTATAACCAAAAGCTTATAGCAATAACTTTTTGCAACCTTATAAAACTAAAATACCTTTCTTAATTAATTAGTTATTTATATATCAAACTCTCCTCTTTTTAATAAGTCTTTTAACATCTTCCATTTTTCTTTAAATATTTTTTATAATCTTTGCTGTTCTTAAATGTTTTTAATATTTACAAAGTTAAGCTGCTTTAAAAAAATGTTTTATTTTTTTTTAAAAAAAGCCTTAGTTACGCTATTAACAATTATATTGTTTATAAAAATATATTTAACTTTAAAAATTTTATTAATAACTTTTTAATGTAGCTAATAATTATAAATATTAATATAATATAGCTTTATATATAGCGTAACAATATCTTTAGTTATTAAACTAATAGTTTACTAATTATTATACTAAATCCAAATCTACTTATTATTTAAAATAACTTTTAGTTTTTTAATTAATTAGCTAATAAACATAAATTCTTTAGCTGCTTAAGCTAACGTAAATAACTTAGCTTTAGTAGTTAATATAATTACAATATTTTATTTATTAGCTTTTTATTTAATAACACCTTTAAAAAGCTTTATTATATAAGCTTATAAGCTTTTGCAATTAATAATGTTATTTATAAACAAAAAATTGCTAACAATTATAAAGTTATCTTTATTTCCAAATTAAAAAGCATAATATTAAGTAGTTTTAAAATAATTAAGTAAGCAATTAGCAAAGCTATAATAGTTTAGCCTAAAATTTAAATTAAAACAAAATAGCTGCAAAGCTTTAAAAGCAATATTTAGCTAAATAATTACTGCTTTATACATAATTAAGCCTATTTTCTTTTAATAGCTATAAATCTTTTGTTTAATAGCTATTTAATTATAAAAGCTTAACTCTTTTGTTTTTATAAATATATATATTTTATATAAAGCATTTTTATTTTTAAGCTTAACAATCTTTTTAATATATAAAAATTAAAATAGCTAAATTAAGCTTTTGTTATAATTTTTAATTACTTTTATACCGAAAAACCAAAAAAAGTTGTTTTTATTAATTATTTAATAGCAACGCTTTAATTTAAAAATAGCACGTTAAACAATTATCTTTTTATACTTTTTATAAACTAAAACTATATTATTTATATAAATAAAAATTAAAACATTTTGTTTGAAATAATAGCATAGCTTATAAAAAACAGCTTTATAGCTTATAAATTTCAAAAATTAAATAAGCTTGCGCTATTATAGCAGCAAAAACTCTTTAAAGCTATATAGCGCTCAAAATAATTGAAATAAAGTCTATAGTTTGCAATACCTTAAAAGCATACGCATATAAATTTTTTTATTAAGTTTAGCGTTTATAAATGCGTTTATTACATTATATTGTTTTAATTTAAAGTTAAATTTAGCTGCAATAGCTATTAAAGTTCAAAAAAATTGTTCTGCTAAAATTAATGCATAAATATTTTTTCTTTTGTTAATAAGCTGTTAGTTTTTTTATACAACAAGCCTAGCTTTATACTTTTAATAATAACTATACTTGTTAAACTTATAAACATATACTTATATACAGTTTAAAATCAGCTTTTTATAAATAATATATATATTAACTTTTTTTTATATATTTATATTTTTATAGCTCTAAAAATATAACTTTTTAGCTTGCTTAAAATACTTTTTTATAAAATAAATACTTAAAACTTTATACTACTTTAAAAATAATAAAAAGTTTTAATAATAGATTTTAAACTTAGCTTAAAAAAGCTAAAGTATTTTATAAACTAAAATTTAAAACGTTTAACGCTAAAAAAGCTAATATATTTTATAAGCTAAATTTAAGTACGTTTAACGCTAAAAAAGCTGCAGTATTTTATAAGCTAAATTTAAAAGCTTAAAAATTTTTTTGCAAAATATTTTTTAGCAATATAAAAAATGCAGGCCTTTTGTTTTAGCAAAATTTTAGTTTGCTATTAAAATAGCTTAAAAATCTTTTTAAAAATCTAGCTTTATTAGTTTTATTTATTAGCATGCTGTACTATAACTTTATAATTATTAAGCGTTTTATATTAAACATAGCTTTTTAGCAACTTTTATATATTATAACTTTAAAAAAAGTTGTATAATAATTTTTTTTAAACTTTAAAATTAAATTAAACAACTTAATAATTTTATTAAAATTTTTTTTTTAGCTAGCTTTTTTAATTATAGCGCTAAAAAAAGCATAATAATTAAAAGATTTAAAAAAAGTAAAATATAAAACAAAAATTGCTTTAGTATATAAGTAATTAGTTTTTATAAGCAGATTTAATTTTAAATTTTTATTTTTGTTAATATTGTTTTTAGTTTTTGCTTTTTTAGCTAAATTAATTAATATATACACCTTTTAATCCTTATAAAAATTAATAAAAAGCTGCTAAACAATTTTTAAATAAATTTAATAAATAATTTTGGCAACTAAAGCTTTAAACTTTTTGTTAATAATTTTTAAAAAGTTGTTTTTTAAAAATTTAATATTTTTTAAAAAAATAGTGTTTTTATTAAATATAACGTTTTTAGTTATAATAATTTTGTTAGTTTTTAATAACTAAATTTAATAAATAATAAATAATTAGTATTTAAAAAAATAGCTAATTTAAGCTTTTAAATTAAGTTTTTTTTGTTTATTTATTTTTTGCTGTACGTTTAATGTCATTGCAAAAACCTTGCATTTATAAACCTTAAAATAAAATAATATAAATATTTTGCTTTTTTTTATAATGCTGTTTTATATTTAAAAATAGTTGTAAAACTTTTTATATAAAGTTTTTTAATTATATAAATATTTAAGCGTTTAATTATATAAATAAACAGCAGCTTTAACAATCTTTACTTATAAATAAGTTGGTAACTTTAATTTATTTTTTATAAATTTTGCCTTATTTTTAATAACACCTTTTAATTTCTTAGCGCTTTTATTAAATGCTTAAATATTAAAAAAAAACATTTTAAAAGTAATTTTTTTAATAGTTTAAAAATGTTAAGCAAGTTTTAAAATATTGTTTATATTTATAATTATTTTATTATTATATTTAATAATTAATACCTTAGTTTTATAATAATTTTTTAAATATTTAATTAAATAACTAAGTGCAATTTTAATTAATAAATATGTTTAATTATATAAATAGTAGTTAAAAATAAAGCTGAAAAAGCGGTTTGTTATAAGCATTATATACCATTTTGTACTTCTGTTTTTTTAAAATCTTTAAAATTGTAAAAATTAATAGCCAAACGTGTTTTAGCTGTTGTTAGCTTTTTTTTAAATAATTTGTTAATTTAGCGCTTAATTTTAAATACATTATACGCGTTATATTAAGCAGTCTTAATTTTATTATTACTATTAAAAGCTTGGCGCATTTTTACCTTTTAAAATAAAACTATTAAATATTGTAATGCTTTAAGTTTTAAATATTTTATTTTAAAATGCTATTAAAATAGGTTTTTTTGCAAAAATAGTTTTTTTATATATAAGTTAAACTTGTTGCGCCTTATATAAAAAGCAGTTTTTTTAAATAATAAAAAAAAATATTTTATTATAAACTAATTAAGTTGGTTTTATAAACAACAAAATATTAAGCTGTTTTTTTGTTAAAAAAAGTTAATAAATAGCTTGTTATTTTATTAATATTTTAACTTATTAAATATATATAAAAATATTAAGTTAGTAGCTATATTTAGGCAATAAACTACGTTATAAAGTTAATAAACCTTTAGTTCTTTTAATTTTTAAACTTAAATATTAACTTTTTTAAAGCTTTTAATAAAAATAACTTTATTTTTTATATATATTGCATTATAAAAATTAGCTTTTTTAAAATTTAAAAACTTATTAATTTTGTTAAATATATATATAGTTGTTTTTAAATTAAAAATAGCCAAGTTTTTTAGTTTATAAATTGTTTTTATTTTATTGCTTGCTATAAAAGCTGTTTAAATAAATCTTTTTAATAATTAGTTTGTTTTAATTCTTAATTTATTTTGCTTTGCTTTTTTCTTTTAGATTTGTTTAATTTTTTTAACTAGCTTTAGGTTTAATTTTAAAAGCTTTTAAACTATTTTTTAAACAGTTTAATTTAATATAAACTTTTTAAAAGCACGTTTTAAAAAAGCATATTAATACTTTTTTAACGTATAAGTTTAAGTGCAAAGCTTGCACTTTATATTATTTATATTTATGTTTGCACAAAGTCTTTTGCTTGCAAAACCTAATGTTTAGTTTTGCAATTTTTTTTTTTAAAAAGTGCGTGCTTTGCTTTTTTTTTACTGCTTTAAACTAACTATTTAAATTTTTAACTTTAATAAAATTGCTAATCTTT
This sequence comes from Xylaria digitata, assembly GCA_022495195.1. Taxonomy (NCBI): domain Eukaryota; kingdom Fungi; phylum Ascomycota; class Sordariomycetes; order Xylariales; family Xylariaceae; genus Xylaria; species Xylaria digitata. The sequence continues at coordinate 19,537 of MU377278.1, forward strand.
TTAATATTATTATATATATAAAAGCTTTTTTTATATAATTTTTTTTTAGTTAATTTGTTTTAAACAAACAGTTAAATACTTGTTTTGTTTTTAAAATCTAATATAATTTTTATATAATTTAAAGTTTTTTTTTTAATTTCTAGCTTGTTGGTTTGCTTAAACATTATAACCTATTTTAAATAGCTAGTTTTTAAAACTTTTTCTAGGTTTATAACAATATTGTAAAACTTTATAAAATTAGTAGCTTTATATTTTACTGCAATAGCTAGCTTTTTTTTTTATTTTGTTGTTTAAGTTTTTAAATTTTTTAATAATTTTTTAGTACTGTTGTTAATAAAAGATTTATAATCTAGCTGTGCTTAATATATAAAGCTACCTTTAAAATATGCTTTAATACTATATAGCTTTTTGTACTAAACATTTAGCATATTTATAAGTTTAAATAAAATGTTTTTATAGTTTTAAAACATTGTTTTAAATATTTAATTTTTTAATTAGTTAATCGACTTAATTAAATCTGTATATTTGCATATTTAAACGTTATAATTATTTAAATTTATATTATAAACGTTTTTTTTAACAGCTATTATTTTGGTTATACTCCATAAAAGTCTTAAGTTTATTGTTTTATAATCTACAGTTAAAAAAAATCTTATAGCTAATGCTAGCGTTATTGCTGCTTTTAAATAGTTTTTAATTTTAAGCATAATTAATTGCTTTAGCTATAATATTTTTATTTTAAAATTTAATATAATATAATTTTATAAATCTAGACCAACTGTTTTATTTTTAAGCTCCTTATTTCAAAAGTAAAAGTTGTTTGCGTTTCTAAGCGCGATTTCAGCGTTTTAATTAATTAGTTTTTACATATTAATCGCTTAATTAAGCTAATAACTATTTAATTAATAGTTTAATATAGCAATAAAACTCTTAATTGTTAAATATAAGCAATAGCATACAATTAGGTTAAATATGTTATATTAATTAATATGTTGTTATAGTTCTTATATAGTAATAACTACGTCTGTAAACAGAATTATATAAAGGCTTCTGTTATTTTGACATAGGTTTGTTATTGAATACCCCTTTAATTAATATACCAAATAAAATCATATCCCTTATATTTAACAAAACATGCAAATATAACTTCTTACATATGCCCACTCCAGCTAACTTATATTGCTATTAGCTATACTAGCATAGCGCTAAATCATGTGCTATATATTTATATTTAACTTTTACCTGCTTTGCTTTAAGCTAGCTACTAACTAGTACTTATTAAGCTACTTACAGGCGTTTAAGTCCGTTTTTTTTAACTTAACATAAAAATCGAACTTTTTAGTTTTCTGTTTTCGGTCAGTAAAAGCATAGTATTATTTTTCGCTGTATACTAAAAAACAAAAAAAAATATATTGCAAGTAAGCAATTATACTGTTAAGCTAGCTAGCTTTAAAGCAAACCAAGGGCTTATAACTCTTGCAGAAAAAACAACGCCGTTAATTTTATGCTAAAATTAACAGTATATATATAATCCACTTTTATGCAACAAAAAGTATTTACTTTACTTTTTAATAACTTTGCAATAAAATAGCAAATTTAATAGTATTTTTTTTTTTTTTTTTAGCTATTTTATTTAAAGCGTTATTAAAAACTATGTTAAAATAATTTGTGCAAATTTGTTTTTTATAGCTATATGCTTAAATAAAATAGTTAAAAAATAAAAATAAAATATTATTAGGTTCTTTATTTAATTATAAATCTAATAATACTAAGTTTATTTTTGTACAACCTTTTTTTAAAAAGTTATAATAAAGTGGAGTAAATACTTTTATATATAAAATAGTTTATAAAGTACGCCAAAAAAAGTGCAAAACTTGCTTATAAAATGTGTTAGTTAATTTAATTAATTAAAATTAGTTGTTATTTAATTTGTTATTTAATTTAATTATAGTGTTACAGGTTTTTAAGTTATAACTTAATATGTTGCAATTGTTATAATATTTGCTACTTGTTGCTTTTTGTTTTAACAAACTTTTTTTTTCTTTTTTATTAGTTATTAAACGTTTACTTTTATTTTTTTTGTTTTATAACGCTTAAAAATTTTTAATTGTAACAGCTTTTTTAAATTATATTTAAGACTTTTTAGCTTTTCAGCGCTTTAAAAAAGCTATATTAGCTTTTTTTAATATATAAATTTAATTTTATATAATAGTTATTTTATATATTATAGCTTATTATAACGTATAAACTATTATTAAACTATTATATTAATAAAAAACGTATAGGCTATAACTTATAAAGTAGTAATTATATTATATTTAATTTTAAAAATTTGTAAGCTTTGCTGTTTTTTTTTTTTTTAGCTTAAAATTTTAGTTTATAGCATTAATATAATGTTATAAAGCATTTTATATAATTGTAATATTATTTTAAGCTTTTTTATTTTTGTTATTAAGTGTTTACTAAATATAAAACTTTATTTTTTATTGTAGTAAACAAAATATAAAAATATTACTTTTTTTTTTAGTTAACACGCAATTATTAAAAACAAATATAATTATTTAATATAACTATAACTTATAACACAAGCTAGTTTTGCACACAAGCAAGTTTTGCACTTTTTTTAAAGTACTTTGTAAGCCAATTTTTTATACAAAAGTACTTACTCCACTTTTTAATAACTTTGCGAAAAAAGGTTGTACAATAAAATAACGAATTTAATAGTATTTTCTTTTATTTTCTAACTATTTTATTTAAGGCGTTATTAAAAACTACGTTAAAATAATTTTTGCAAATTTGTTTTTTAAAGCTATACGCCCAAATAAAATAGCTAGAAAATAAAAGAAAATAAAAGAAAATATTATTAGATTCGTTATTTCATTTCGAATTTAATAGTACTAATTATTTTATTGTACAACCCTTTTTCGCAAAGTTATTAAAAAGTGGAGTAAGTATTTTTGTATAAAAAATTGGCTTACAGGGTACTCTAAAAAAAGTGCGAAACTTGCTTGTGTGTAAAACTAGCTTATGTTATAAGTTATGCTACTTTAAAAAACTTTTTTAATACTTATTATAAACTTAAAAAAATTTGCAAAACTATAATTATATACAGTGTTAAAAAGTATACTATTAAAAAATTTAATTATTAATATACTAATTTAGTTAATTAAAAAAAATAAAAAATAAAAAATAAAAGCTTTTTTAAACGCTTTTAAATTTAAAAAAAAATAAGTAATATTTATATTAAAAACTATAGCTTAAAACAACTAAAATAAAATTTAGCGTTTTTATTAACTAATTAAATAGTTATAAGCTTAAATTTAATAATAAGCTAACATGTTTTTATTAAATAATAGCGTAAAAGTATTAAAAGCAGCGTTTTTAAAAATATTAGCTTTAAATTTATAAGCATAGCTGCATAAAAAATGTTTAAGCTTATTAGCTACTTAATTAACGTAGCTAATAAAAATTATAAAAAAAAAGCAAAAATTTAAAAAGCAAACTTAAATAAAATTATAAGCAATAAAAACTTTTTTAATAATTAGCTTAAAAATTTTTATTATTTTTTTGTATTAAGCAAAGTTATATGCGTTATATAATGTTTTTATTAAAAAAAAACATTAAAAAATTTGTTAAAACTTAATTTTATTTTATTAAGCGTTTATTTAGCAAACTTATTAAATTAATTTAAATTAAGCTATTTTAAGTTATAAAAAATTAAAAACTTTTTGTTTTAAGCTTAATATAAATAACAACATTTATTAATTTATTTTTTAGTTTAATAGCTTTTAATTTTTTAAAGCTATATTAACATAAATTTAAGTAATAAAAATTTTAAAACTAATATTTATTTAAACATAATTTATAAACGCTTTTACAACAAAATAGCTAAAGCTATATTTAATTATAAATATATTTTTTAATAACGCTAAAAAATTAGTGCTAACTATAAAATTAAAGCTAAAGCTAACACTTTAGCTATAAAAACTTTATAATAAGCTTTTAACAAACTTAATTTTATTAAAATATTTAGTTAATTTAAACAAGCGTTAATTAATAAAAAAAAAAAAGTTTATTAAAACAATAATATATGTTTTAAATGTAGCAAACTAAAATATAAAATAGTTAACTGCTTTAAAAAGTAAGCAAATATAAACAAAGTTTAGCTAGCTAAAAAAAAAGCAAACAACAACTTATTTAGTTTAAATAACTTAAAAAACTAGCAAAACTATTAAAAGTTTTTTTAATAGTTTTATTTTTTTTATTAGCTAAAATAAATAGTTAAAAAAAAGTTAATATTATTTAATTAAAAAATATAATTATAAAATAAAAATTATTATATTATATAATATTAAAATATAAACAAATTTATTAGTAAACAAAAAATTAGTTAAACAAGTTAAACAACAATTTAATATATAAATAATTTATTTAAACTAATTAATATTTCCTATTTAATTATTACAAAAAAACTGCAAGCTTAATAAAAAAAGATTTAATAACTATTTTAAAAATTAAATGTTTTAAATAATAAACATAAGTTATAAAGTTATAATTAGCATAAATTAGCTTATTAAATATAACTTTGTTTTAAATTGCAAAAAGTAACGCTTAATATAGCTTAAAAATTAATTTATATTAGCAAAATATTTTTTAGCTATTTAAATTTAACTATTAAACAAAACTAAACGTTAAATTAATTTAACGTTTAATAAAACGCAAACTAGCAAAATTAAGCTTTAAAAAAAAGTATTATATATTTTAAAAAACAAAAAAAAAAAGTTAGCTGCTGCTATTATAAATATAAAAAAAATAAAAAACCAAGCTATAATTTAAAAAAATTATAAAGCAAATTAAAAATAAGTTAAACTATTAACAATAAGTTAAGCTAGTATTAAAAATGTTAATTAAACTAATATTTATTAAGTTTGTAAAATTATTTAAAAAGAAAAAAATTATAAAATATAAAAGCAGTTAAGCTTTAAAAAATGTATAATAAAAAACGTATACTGTTTTTTATAAACAAGAATTTTAAGCACATAGTTTTAGTTTAACGTTTTTTTTAAAAACTATTAATATAACGTTGTTTATAAGCGAGTTGCTTATTTAGCTTAGCAGTATTTTTTTTATACATTTTGTATACAAAAAGTATTTTTGCTAATAAAGCTATAACTTTACTAATATAATTTTGATAAACTTTAAACTTTTTTTATTATAAATTTAACTAAAAAAGAAAATATAAGTTACTACTTTATTTTTCTATATTATTTTACTTTTACTTTTAAATATTTAAAAAACAAAAATTACGCTATATTTTAGCGTAATTTTACGTTTAATTATAAAAGTTAAATAATATTAAAAAAAAAAGTAGTAACTTATATTTTTTTTTAGTTAAATTTATAATAAAAAAGGTTTAAAGCTTATTAACGTTATATTAGTAAAGTTATAGCTTTATTGTTATTTTTATGCATAAACAAATTTTATATAAGAATTTTTTATAAGGTAGGTGCTAAAAAACCGGGCGACTTACTTAAATAGGCAACTCGCTTATAAACCACGTTATTTAAAAAGTTTTTTTTTTAAAAAAAAAAAAAAAAAAAGCAAATATTTTGTTTTTATTATAACTAAAATATAATATAGTTTTTAAACTTTAATTTAGTATTTATTTTTAAAAAAAAAAGTAGTAAACTAGCTATAAAAGTAAATATAACGCTAATTTTATTTGCTTTTAAGCTATATTTGTAAAAACAAAGGTTTTATATTAATTATTATTAGCAAAACTTATATTTAAAAAATAAAATAGTTTTAGCTTTAAATTTAAATAATATTATTTATAACTATTAAAATATAAAACAATATTTTAAGTTTAATATTAATAAAGCTTTTTATTAATTATATAAATTAATTAACTTTTAATATTTTATAGTTTTTTATATTTAACAAAATTTTTTTAATACAAAGTTTTTTTTTTAGCTTTAAAATAAGCTTAGCTTAATAACAATTTTTTATTAATATTTATATTAATAATATATTAATATATTTAAAGCTAAAAAAAAGCATTAAAAGTAATACAAAAAAGTTATTTATTGTTTAGTTATATAAAATCTAGTTATAAAAAAATTTAAAAAATTTTTAATTTAACGTTATTATAGTAAATTATTTAAGCGTTATTATAAAAGCTAAAGTTAGTATTTAAATTAATTTAGCAAAAATTAAAGCTATTATAAATTAAAAGTTTAAAAACTTTAATAAAGTTAAAACAGTTTAGTTTTTTTTTTAAACTATATAACTTTATTTATATGTTTATTTATTACGTTAACAATATTATAAAACTATTAAACTAGTTATTTAAAAAAAACGCTTTTAAAGCTATAAAGCAGTTAGCATGCTAAATATTAGTACTAGCATTTTTTTGTTTAAAATAATTTATTTAAATAAAAACTAACGTATTAAAAAACGTTATTAGCAAAGTTATTTAGTAATAATAAAAAAATAAAAAATTAAAGCTTATAAAATATTTTTTTAAAACAAAAACTTTTTGTTATTATTAATTATTAAGCTTTTTTATATTTTTTAATTAAATGTATGCTTTTAATACGCTAAGTTTAATAGGCTAATTTTTTAATATAAACTTAAAAAAAAACGTAATAGCTAATACTTTATTTAGAAAAAAATAGCTAAACTATTTATAATAAAAGCATAAAAAGCTAAAAAATATATTTTAATTATAATTAAACTTTAAGTTATAAAAAAATTAATAGCTGCTATAAAAAACAATAAAATAGCACTTAAAAAAGCTAAACTAATAAAACTAATTAAAAAAAAAACAAAGCTTAAAAATTAAGCTATAAAAATTATTAGCTATAAATGCTTAAAATTATTTTAAATAATATTATTTTTTTATAAATAGCTTTAATTGAAAAGTTATATTATTTTAAAATTACTATTTATTTAAGCTAAAATAAAATAATTAAACAAGATTTTTATTAGCTTTATTTAAAACAAAATGTTAAAAAATATATATATAACTATTATAACTATTAAAAAAACAAAATATTTTAAAATAAAATATTTAAGCTATTATATTTAATATTAATATTGCAAGCAATATAAAAATAAATAATAATAAACAAAAAAAATATGCTAAAAAATTGCTAAAGCTATAATTACGTTTAAGTTTTTATAAACAAGTTTAACTGTTTATTAACTATACTTTTAAATAAAAAATTTAATATAGTAAAAATAATAGCAGCATAATACCATTGTTTTTTATATTAATTTTTTAGCATATTAAACTGCTAGCTATTAAATAACATAAAGCTTTTTATATTAAATTTTATAGAAAAAATTAACAATTTAACTAAAATAAAATATTACAATAGTAGCGCTTACTACTTTTAAACATAAAAAGCAATTAAATTTATTAACTAAAAACTTAATTAACAATTATAATTTTATATTAATAAATATTAAAATAATTAATGCTTTTATTTATTAGCGTTAAATTTTGTTTATAACCTATTATAACATTTATTATTAAATATAGCTTTTTTAAAAGTAGCTTTAAAAACTAATATATATAATTTATTATTAATAAAGCTTTTAAACAAAAAAACTAGTACATTGCTATAAAAGCTAGCACTAAAACTAATAAAACAAATATAAAAAGTTTAAAAAATAATATAATATCACTTATAAGTTAATAACGCACCACAAGTTAATAACGCACTTTTTATTAACTTTTTATTTTTCTACTTTATTTATATATTATTTTATAACAACATAATAGTTTAAAAATCTAAAAAAGCTAATTTGTAGCTAGCAATTTAAGCTAAAAAACGCAACTTTAAACTTTTTTTCTGCAAGCTTGCTTATATTTATAACGTTTTTAACTATATATTAAAACAAAAAATTAATAGCAACGCGCTTTATTATATTATAAACATTATAAAGCAAAATTTAATAATATTTAAAAAAAAAATTATTGTTAAATATATTTTTAAGCTAAATATGCAAGCGTTTTTGCTTTAGCTTTATTATATTTAAAAAATAGCTAATATTTTTTAATACAAATATAACACGTTAAAAGTTAGCGTTAATTAAGCTTTAAACTTTATATAATAACAATTTAACTTTTAAATATATTATAATTACTAAATTAATTATTAGCAAGCTTTTAATAAAAATTTTATAAGTTATTATAAATAGTTTAGCTTTATAAAACGCATAATTAATAAATATAGTATACAAATTAAAAATATTTACAACTTTAATAAAACAAAGTTTTTAATAAGCAAAATAATTATTAAAATAGTTATTATAAGCTTTAAAAAATATAAGCGCTTTTAATAAGCTAAGCTTAAAAATAAAAAATAAATTATTGCAAATTAAGCTATTAATTTTTAAAGTTAAATAATGCTGCTATACATTATTTTTTTAAGCAAAATTTATTTTGCGTTTTAATATTGCAACATTATTTTATTATTAAACTAAATTATAAACTTTTTAAATAATAGCTAAACTAATAATAATATAAGCGTTAGCTAAATAAAATATTTTAATAATTATATTTAAAGCTAATTTAAAAGTAGTTATTGCTTTTTAATTTTAAATAGTTATAAAAGCTATTATTTAATACAATTTAAAAAATATTATTAGTTTAACAACATTATTATGCTTTATATGCTTGCTTATTTGTTATATAAGCTTTAGTTTTTCGATTTAATTCTTTTTAATATTTTAAAACAGCATTATAATAAACATATTAAAAGTTTAATACAACATTATTAAACTTATATTAAAAATCAAAACTTTTTTGTAAGCTTTATATATATATTTATATATGCATTTATTAAACAAAACATTTAATTAAGTTTTAAAGCAGCTAAAATTATGTTTTTAAATACAAATAAAGTTATATTTGCATTAAATATTTAAAAAACAAATAAAACATTTTTTTTAAACTTTAAATTATTATTTTAATTTTAAATTTTAAAAACGCTTATTATTATATTAAAAACTAAATAGCAATTAACTTTTATTAAAACTAAAATTAAAAATTATTTTTTAAGCTTGCTAATTAAAATTTTAAATTTTATTAACTTAATTATAAAAGTTATACAAAAGTTAATATATAAAAATGCCTTTTTGCAACAAAAAAACAAAAAGTTTTACAAAATTAACTATATTTTAAACAAACGTTGCAAAATTAAAAACAAATAATTATAAAATAAAAAACCTTTTATTATAGCTAACGCTTAAGTTTTATAAAAATTTAAAAACAATAAAATATTTAAATTAAATAATAAAGCTAAAAGTAATTATTTAGCAAAAAAAGTATAAACAAGTTAACAACGTTATAACATTTATAATAAGCTTAAACATAATATGCAAACTTATTAAATAAAAATAAAAACATTTAATAAAAAAAATTATAATTAATTTAATTAATTTGTATATGTTATAATCGAGTTATTTAAGTTAGCGTATAAAAAGTGCTAAAAAATACGTTACTAACTTGTAGTGCGTCACTAACTTATAAATAACGTTATATATTAATAAAAGCAGCTTAAAAACAACAAAAATTATAAGCTAATAAAAAATATAAACTAATTAATTTTAAAATAAAAAATAAAGTATTTTTTTTTTTAAAAAAAGTTTTTTATATAAATATTAACTATTTAATTAAACTTATAATTTATAAAACTATTTAAAATTTTAAAAAAACAAAGCTATAGCTACGTTTTAAACTTATTTTTATTATACAAAATAAAAAACTTATTTTTTATTAACTAATTATAAAAAGCAAACAACAATTTATTATTATAACAAATTTAAACGCTTTTAAAACTTAAAAATATTAACAAAAAACTTAAATATAAAATAAACAAAATAAAAAAATTACGTTTATATAAAAAATATTATATATTATAATATTAAATTTTTTAGCAAAAATATAATTTTAACAATATATAATACTTAGCAAAAAACTTTAAAAATGTATTTGCTATACTTAAACAATTTTATAAGCTATATTTTAAAGCTTTAAAACTATTAGTTAAACTAAAAAAATAAATGCGTACAGTTGTTATAAATAAACATATAAAAAATTACTTAAATAATAATATAGCTAAAAAGTTAAAAAAAGCTATAATAATTAAACGTTATATTTAGCATTAATATAAATTAAAATTTATATTTTTGTTTTAATAAAAAAATATAATGCATAAACTATTATTAAACTGTTATATTAATAAAAAATGTATAAGCTATAATTTATAAAGCGGTAATTATATTATATTTAATTTTAAAAAATTATAAGCTTTGCTGTTTTTTTTTTTCTTTTTTTTTAGCTTAAAATCTTAGTTTATAGTATTAATACAATGTTGTAACACTTGTATACTTTTTGCTATTTAGTTTATAACTTTTAAAATTAATATTAAAAAGCTTTTTTTATTAATAAAAATTTTATTTTTAATAAAAATAAAGTGTTAAACTGTTTGTTAAAAGTTTAAAAGTGTTTAAAAGTTATAAATATTAGCTATTTTTAGCTATAATAGGCTTAAAATAAACATTTATAAACATATGTTAAGCTTTTTAATTATTTTGTTTAAGTTATAAAGTAATAAACTAGCTGCTTTAAATCTGGATTTAAAATTTTTTTTTTTAAAAATAACAAAATGCGCAGCTTTAAACGCTATAAAAAACTTAGGCTTAGTTATATAGTTTATTAATGCTTTAATAAATTGTTTAATTTTTTTTTAAAATAAGCACGTTTTAAAAGCAAATAAAATGCGATATTTAAAAGCTAAAAAAAGTAAAATAAATAAAAAAGCATATTAAGCGTAATAATATTATTATTTTGCAATATATTTTAAATTCGGTTAAAATATAGCTTTTATAGCTATTAAAAACTAAAAAGCTGTATAAACTTTTTATACGCGTTTTAATATATTTATTAAAGTGTTTAATTTAGTTTAAGCTTATTTTATTATTTGTTTAGCTGTTAAAAGTTAATTTAATTACTTAGTTAAATAGCAAGCTGTTTTTACATAATTAGTTTATAAAATAATATTAGTTTAAAACAATTAAAAAAACAAAATGTATTAACTTTTTAAATTAATGTATTTAATAGTTATTACTTATTTTTAATTGCTAAACTAAACTAACTTTGCTTTTTTACGCTTATTAACGTATATAATAATAAGTATTAAGCTAATAACTTTTATTATAAAGCTAGTTTTGTTAAAATTATAAATATTTTGATTTTAAATGCTATATTTAACTTTTATATTTACATTTAAGCTAAACTAACTAAAAATAACACTTAAGTTTTTATAAAAAGCTTTTTAATAATTATATTTTTAATTTATTTTAGTTTTTAAATCCAAGTTATAGTTAATAAATTGTTTAGCTTAATGTTTGTTAACGCGTTTATTATTACATAACTATAACAAAAAATTAGCTATATTTTTTATATTAACAATTTTAAAAAGCATTTTTCGGGTATTTTAATTAATTATATACTTGCGTAATACTTTTTTTTTAATTGCATTTAGTTTAAGCTTTAAGTTTCGGATTTTATATTTTAGTTTGCAACTTTTAACTTAGTTGCGTAAAGTTTTATATAATATATTATATATAGCAGCAGCACGTTTTTAGCTAAAAAAAATTATTAGAATTACGCGTTGCTTAAATTACCAAAGCGATTCGATTTTTTTTAAGCTATTAAATATAGTATTAGTTAAGTTATTGCGTATTAAAGTTAAAAAGGTTAAAAATAAAAAAAGTAGGCAACTTAATAATATAAGCGGCTTATTAGTAAATTATGTTATTGTTTTATACGTTTATTATAACATTTTTATATTTAAAATAAAAAAGTAAGCTAGTTTTATTATTATTAAAAAAATTAGCTAAATTATAAAACTTAGTTAAAACTTTTTTAAGTTTTAACTAAATTAAAAATAACTTTACTTTTTTTAAACTATATAAGTTTAAACAATTAAATAATTATTTAATAAAACTTAAATTTAATAACGTAATTAATAAACGAGCACTATAAACAAGCGAGCGCTATACTAAACTAAACTAGTGTAATTATTATTGTAATAATTTAATTATAACATTTAAAATTAATTTTATTTATTTAAAACTAATTTTTTTAAACGTATTTATATTAATTTTATAAATATATGCATTATAACTAATATTATTATATTGTTTATAACGCTATTGCTTTGTTTAAACATTTTTAATAACAATATAATTTTCGTTTGTTTTTTTTTGTACTAATTTTTATACTTTTTTTTAAGCTATAAAATTTTAACTTTTTTATAAAATAAATAACTTTTTTTAGCAAACACATATTTTTTTAGCTTTATAAAAGTTTTAAACTTTTGTTTAAAATAATATAGCTTAATACATTAATTTTTTAACTTTTTTTATAAGCTAGTTAATTAAATAATAAATTAAAAACAATAAGCTAACGCATCTCCCACTTGGATTGGCCACTTGTTTTAGCAGTACTCTGTAATAAGAAATAGCTTACAAGGGTACTTCTACCTACCTTTAAATAACTTTACCAATATAAGTCCTATAAACTAATAATTAATATATTTGGATTTCTTACTTTATAAGGAATTCAATTATATTTTTATTTATTTTATAGCTATTTTATTTATAGCTGTATAAAAAACCACGCTAAAATAATCCTTGTATTTTTAAAAACCTTAAATATATTAACAAATAAAATAGCTATAAAATCAATAAAAATATAATTGAATTCCTTATAAAGTAAGAAATCCAAATATATTAATTATTAGTTTATAGGACTTATATTGGTAAAGTTATTTAAAGGTAGGTAGAAGTACCCTTGTAAGCTATTTCTTATTACAGAGTACTGCTAAAACAAGTGGCCAATCCAAGTGGGAGATGCGTTATTTTAATAATAAAAAATTTAATTTTTAATATATTTAGTTTGCAATGTTGTTTTAATTAAGTTATTAAATATTTTTAAAACTTATAGTATAAATAGTTTAAAAATTAATTTAAAAAGTGTTAAAGTTTATAATTTAACATTTAATTTTAAAAATATAAAGCTAGTTTTTTAAAAGCTGCTTTAAATATTTTTAAAAATAAAAACCTTTAAAAAAGCAGTATAAAAAGCAAAAAAAAAGTTAGCTTTAATAATATAAATAATATGTTTATATATTATATTTTTAATTTACTAGTTATACGTTTGTTTTAATAAACTAAAACAACTAATATTAAAAAGCTAAAAAAAATAAAATAAATAAAAAAGCATATACAAAATAATAATTTTATTATTTTTATAATAAAGCTTAAATTTAATTAAATAATAGTTTTTATAGCTATTAAAAATAAAAAAATAATAAATTTTAATTAAATAGCTTTTAATATGTTTATTAAAATAATAAATTTATTTAAAACTTTGTTTATTTGTTATTTAACTATTGTTGCTAATAATAATATGTTAATCTTTTAATAATTAGCTATTTTCGTACTAAAAAAACAAATAATATTTATTAATAATAATAATAAATAATAAAACTACTTACTTTTAAAAATTAACGCTTTAAATTATTATAATTTATTTTTAATTATTTTGTTAAGCTTTTTACGCTTTTTAACGCTTATAACTATTATTGCTATTAAAATAACGCTTATTATAAAGCTGGTTTTATTAAAGTTATAAATATTTACTTTATTAATACTATATTTAACAATTATATTTTATATAAGCTAAAACTACGCGTTTAACGCGCTTAGATTTTTGCATTAAGCTTTTTAATAATTGTATTTGCAATTAAAACACGTTTAAAGCTTTAGTTATTGCTTTATAAAGTTAAAAGCTTATTGTAGTTATAAAATAATTAGTTAGCTATATTTTTTATATTACTTAATTTAAAAAAAAAATAAACGTATATTTAAATCTAATATATCCTAAACTATTATATATTTTTTTAAATTTGTAAATTTATGCAAATTTAGTGTAATATTGTATTATAAAAGCTAATTACGTTATTGCTAACAAAAAGTATTATAATTAACTTTATAAATAGTAGTAGTAGCTTTAGCACTTAAAATTAAGTTTAAATTTATAGCTTAATTAGCTAAAATTATTTAATTTTTATTGCTTTTATATAACATTATGTTATTATAAAAAAAACGTAGGTTTAAAATAAAAATTATGTTAGTTAAGTTTAGTATAACGCTTGTTTGTTTATAATGCTTACTTATTAATTACGTTATAATATTTTAATTTTTTAAAATTAATTAAAATAGCAAAATAAAATTGTTTTTTAGTTTATTATTTTTATTAATAATAATATAACGCATTTTATAAGCTAGTTTTGCATATAAACAAGTTTTGCATTTTTTTTAAAATACCTTGTAAACTAATTTATATGCAGGAGTATTTACTCTACTTTATTATAACTTCGCAAAAAAAGGTTATACAAAAATAAACTTAGTATTATTAGATTTGTAATTAAATAAAGAATTTAAACATATTTTTCTTTATTTTCTAGCTATTTTATTTAAAGCGCTATTAAAAACCACGTTAAAATAATTTTTGTAAATTTGTTTTTTAAAGTTATACGCCCAAATAAAATAGCTACAAAATAAAAGAAAACACTATTAAATTCGTTATTTTATTATAAATCTAATAATACTAAGTTTATTTTTGTATAACCTTTTTTCGCAAAGTTATACTAAAGTGGAGTAAATACTTTTGCATATAAATTAGCTTACAGGGTACGCTAAGCCAAGTGGCCCATTCAATTGGGTGGCCAAGTTAATTGGGGGATGCGTTATTTTAATTATTATAAATATTATTATTTTTATATTTAACGTTATTTTAACGTTATATATAAAAGCTGCTAACGTATATTATAAGCAAATTAACACCTTAAACGGATTGTTATAAGTTAATAATTCACAAAAGGCTAAGCTTTGCGATAAAAGTACGCTATTCGTATTAAATCTACGTATGAGAAAGGAAAAGGAACATTAGGAGAAATGTGTGTGGTGCGGCTAAGATCCGGTTGTGGGGCTGTGCTGCAGGCAGCACAGCCACCTCGCCGTCACTCGGATTAACAATTTAGCTTAGCGTACCTTGTAGGCCAAGCCAAACTGTTAATCTGCTTAGGGTATCAATCCGCTTGTGGTATACGTTATTAAGTTTATTATTAATTTTTTAAGTAGTGTTTTAATGCTATTTAAGCAATCTTTTTTGCAGCTAGCTTTTTTTAGTTTTTTTTTAAAACGGACAAAAGCGCAATTGGCTGATTTGTTTTTCTTGCCAACCTTCTGTATCATTGCAAGCGTTGTATTTCGTCACCCTTTAAAGGGATGGCTATGAACCAATTACTTTCGAAATTGGAGGATTTTTAAAACTAGAAGATTCTCATCTACACTATGGTCATGCTATCTTTACAAAGCTATCATAGTAAGACGGCCGATGACTCATGTTGAGCAGATATTTCGGAAACCAATACCCTTTTCACTTAGCAATAAGTTGCTACTCTGACTGCCAATCGAAATGACGAAGCTGCAAGAAATTTTCTGAAAGCCTGCTGAGAGCTTTGTTCTAGTGACCTATACGCCTATCGTCGAGCGGAATATGCAATGTCACCTCTCGAGATGGTGTGGAGTGACGGCCGTTGATTTGGGGAGCCATTATGCATGTAAACCCCCTCGCCCCTAAAGAGGCTTGGAAAGAATGTGAATTCGGCTAGGTGAAACGCAGATGTTTCTTTTTTTTTTAAAGTTTCGAGGCTTGGACTATGTGACGAGCAGAAATTCGGTCACTGAGGTAAATCTTGTGACAACAATCAAGAATGTAAGAAGTCAACTTTACCGGTCTATGAATTTGCATTCAACTTCCCCTCGTACTGTGAAAACTGATTACTATCAAATATTTTCGGCCTTTGTCGAAGTTAAACTTATAACATTCATACACATTATTCATCCGGCCCAATTGGCTTGTCTTCATTTGCAACAACGTCTGTGCGGAGCAGGTCTCCAAGTGCCCTCCATGGGGATTGAAAAGCGCAAACCACGTCAGCTTCAATCGGCCGTGCAAGTACATCGTAATAGACTTCAGTTACGGGAGAGACATGCGGCTACCATAGCATCGAGCGCGTCGACCCCCTCGATCTCGTCGGGTTCCAGGGATAGGGCTGGCTCGGTGCCAACAAGCTGTTTGAGCGATGGCATCTCTGAAGCCGAACAGGAAGAGCGATTATCGCATCGTTCTATCAAGGAGGGTCCGCGCCTTATTAGAATTCGAGTGTGTCACCCTCGCAAGGCCTTGTACTCCGCCGACGATCCAACGGGGACTCTAGTCACTAGTACTTCTCTAACGCCTATCCGCCTCGGGGGAGTCTTCAGTGACTACGACTCGAATATCGTTATGTCATCTCCACGGGATCTAGTGTACTTTGATAAAGTTCCTGCCTTCATCCAACTAGGCCTTTTGGAAGCGTTGAGTACATCGGCCAGCAATCCTTCTAGCATGGCTTTTGTTGCCATCAACCTTTCTCAACTCAATCGGGCCCCTGTTGTGCCTTTTATATGCACCATAGACAATGACGAACTCTCGGGTCTTGTTCTTGTCGTCACGAATGATAATATCCGCGACCTTGTTAAATACGTCAAGTCGGATCAATGGGGCTTCAGAGAGGTTTCTGGAGGTGATCTTCAATCACGTCAGCCTGATTTATATGCCAATAGCCTGAAATTAGTGGACAATTTTAATAACCTCAGGGGAGAAGGGCAACCACTCGACTATATATTTGTCTTTGATTGGGATCGGCATGGCGAAGAAGATTAGTAGGGGAAAACACTCGTTTCATATGTCTGGGTTCTATTCATGTGGATTGCGCTGGGCGCCAATTCAATTAGCTTTCCTGATGATAGCTGTGAAAAGGTTTGACGGAGTAGGGGATTCTGAAGGAGAAGGATAGAAGTGACTTAGAACAGTTGACCAGACTGGCAAATCACCTTGGAACTTAGGGTTAGAATCCTAAATACACTCTTTTCTCCCCTATAACCTTCTACATTCTCAACTCTGTCTTCTGCTATGGTTTGTAACCTCGCCAAGTTCTCCAAAGGAAGTTTTGTCCTTTATGCACGGGTAAAGGCTTTAACAGCGCCTTTAAGGATTTCTGAGCTAACTAATGTTAAAATAAAGGAGGTTAGTACATTTTACTCCTATAACTATATGTACATCACATTTCTTTATAGCTATAATGTTACGAACCAACAGGAAGACGGCCTGAAAGGAAGACCTAGCGCGGTCATGGACCAGATGAGGGGCTGGACCAGGGGACAAGCTACAGCCAATCATGGGCGCAGGGGTTACGTGATGGATAGTTGGGATAAGTTTTTATCTATTGCTATCTAGGATAGTTAGAATAAGTTTCTATTTATTGCTATCTAAAAAATATGTAAAAAAAAGAAATATTATAAGAATATAAAGAGTTCTTTTTGTAATTAGCATTAGTTTTTTTTTATTTTACTGTTTAATTTAAGCTTATAATTTAGTTTTTAGAATTTATTATAAAAGAGTTAACCTTTTAATGATAACTTATTGCACTTGTACAATATTTTTTGTGTTATTTCTTACTAAGTGTTACCTTTTTTTAGTTATATAAACTAAACGATAACTTTTACTTGTATGTAAACTAACCTATGTGGGAGGCTTACATACTATAAAAATAAGACCTGATTATTACATATAAGCTTTTTTTTTAATTAATTATTTTAAATATAATTATTATTTATTATATTTATTTTAACCCATAACACAAGCTAGTTTCGCACACAAGCAAGTTTCGCACTTTTTTTAAAGTACCTTGTAAGCCAATTTTCTATGCAAAAGTACTTACAC
>MU377279.1:0-37315 GCA_022495195.1 Xylaria digitata
AATAAAGTGGAGTAAGTACCCCTGCATATAGATTGGCTTACAGGGTACGCCAAGCCAAAGTGCGAAACTTGCTTGTGTGCGAAACTAGCTTGTGGAATGCGTTAACTTTAGTTTTTATTTTGTTATATTTTCTTAAAATTGTACAAACGAGGGCATTATTAAGACATGTTTTAAAAACAAAATAAATTCTGCTTTATAAGAATACACACACATATTAAACACTTCAATTAACCGGCTTGCTTATTTTCATAAGACTAACACCATATAAGCGTTGGTACCAAGGCATTGAACAAGTTTGCAAGAAATGTCTATTAAGATTATCAGCATTGTGCTGTATGCAGCCTTTTTCTCTAATCCCGTCAATCCCGATCATCCTTGTCCTTTCGACTTCCTCGCATAGCTTCGACTACCGCTGCATTGGCAGCTGTGATGGATATCAGTTGGGGGTGCTTAAGGTCCGTACTCGGGCCAGTTGATAGCCGAGACATCCTCGTAGCACTTGGAGTCGGCGGCGAACTCATGGCTAGAAAGGCTTCCGTCGGGGAGCTCGGCCAAAGTATCGCATTCGGGGATAAGAGTGATAGCAGTGCAACCCTCGGGAACATTGCGCTCGAATAGGGCAGTATCAGAGTTGAAAGTGTCGTAGGCGAAGCGCACGACGTTATACTCAGCGTTGTAATACGGGACGGTACGAGGACAGGCGACAAAAGTCCCCTGCGCGTGGGCAGTGAGGTAGAAGTAAGGCTCCGGGAAGGCTAGGAGTGACACGCCAATTGTACCCGAGCCCACGTTGATGGCAACATCGTGCTCGACAGGATAGGTCGGGTCGAACTCATCCTCTGCCTGCACGTAGATGCCGTAAGGGAACGGGGGGCTTCCACCGTCGCTGAGGATGCTTCCTTGCGCAAAGCGGATCTCGGCGGCAGTGCCTGAAGATGTTAGCCCACCATACCTCATGTGCTGCGTATATACATATACCTATATATACATGTATATAGGTGGATCACCACTTACCGTTGTGGTAGAAGACTCTACCAGGTCCCGATGTGAGAACAGCATCGTTCAGCCCAGCGCCGGTGTGGATACCCTGGAGCTCCCAGCCGTCGACGGAGGGCGCGAGATCGGTCGCCGGGTCGGTGACGTTGGCAACCAGACGGAAGCCGGTCGACAGAGAGTTGGGAGGATAATGTGGGATGATTTGGCGACCCTCGAGAGGGGTGGCGGAGGCGAGGCTAGCAGCCCCAATAGCGACAAGAGTGGTGAAAATAGACATGATGGGAAAGCTGTAGTTGTTGGTGTCAATGTGTCGATACGATATTGTCCTGGATGGTGACGATGAACGACTCTTCTGTCATCCACCAAATGGTCGAGGCGAGGATCTTTATATAACCCATCACCTGCGCCTATCGCGCGACATGACGATCTACACCCGCCTATCCCCGCGGGCACTTTAATGGTAATTGTCATAGCATTTCATAGATTCATCTTAAAGCAGATAGATCATGAATGGTGATGGATCGATAATAAGGCGTCGCCTGTCAGCAATACGAGCTTTCATCCCCACACGGCCAATTAGCCTCCCTTATTGTAAATATGCTGCGGCAGTCTGTCGTGTACTATGAGGTAGTGTACCTAAATACGGGTTGGTCCATTTATTATTTCGGGAGCTACCGAATGGCACCTCCTGTACATGGGCCCGTACATGTATGGAGGCAACAGGGGCCTCATGCAGCTACACCGCATTCTGACTGCACAGCTATGTTCTAATCCTCGATTATATATATATCCATTTCTTATAGAATTGTTTCAATACCTAGCGTCTCCCCAAGATTATGATGCAATGCAAATATAATATGTAGGTATACCGTATAGAAGTCTAGAGCAAGCCAACCCCGATTCGGTAATAAGTCTCGAGAACCTTCGTCCCATTCACCGCCACCTCTCCGTATCTTTCTCGAGAGGCGCTTTTCGAAGGACCAATAACGGTGGCGGTAACCGGGGCCCTCACATTTGAACGTTACATCGTTATTTCGATGGCCACCGCTTTTGCTCTATGAGCCTAGCAATAAGTACCTCGGTCAACTAGTACGACGTACTGAATTCGTATAGATCTAGATATAAAATTGCGTCTTGATACCTTTTGCTACCGGCTTTTCCAACAACATCTGGTCCCCATAACAACAAAAACAACGACAACGACGCAAGTGGGCTCATGACATCACAAATGAACGCACCTATACGGAACGTCAACACTCGCATCGTCCAGGCATTTCTAGTGTATAGTCGCCTCGTCAAAAATCAAATCATCCCATCAAGCAGCCCCTATATTCCACTACTAACACCATCATATTGCTGAGAGCAAGGGAACCACGATATATCGAACAAGGTGATCCAATGACTGTGGGTAGGTGGGGTCCTGATTGTGGCAAGTAAGGATTAGATCACCATTCCTAGAGTCAGCGCAGACTGACTTTAGGGTTTCATTTTGTTCTCTGATGTTGTTGCTGCTGCTGTCTTGTAACTTGATTTTGACTATTCGTCTGGAGTGCCCTTTAAATAAGACATTACCTCCATCTATGCGCTCTAACCCCCCAACGACCATGCTTGCGCGTGCACGAATCACGAAAATAATCGTTATATAATCCGACTCCCTACGCCTCACGCCTCGCACCTCGCACTTCACCAACTACCACTTGGCCTCCTTGCGGTCCTGGAACCCCTTAAGAATGGCGACTATCTTCTCGAGCGCGGCTAGGTAGGTTCTCAGCTCCTCAGTTACGGCATTTTGATCGGCTCCCAGCTTGGGGTAGAAGTCCTTGCGGTAGGGGCAGGCACTCATAGCAGCCGAAAAGACGGGCTTAACGAGGATACCATGGTGAGGCTTGAGGGTAGCACCGTAGGCGCCACGGAACGAGTCGGCCAATTCTTCGCCAGCTTTGGCCAAGTTCTGGCTCAATGCAATACATGTGAAGTCCAGGCCCCTACGAGACGAGAGTCAGCGTCTGCGGTATGATGGTTAGGAGGCGATACGTGCAACGTACCGAACCAACCAGACGAGGCCCTCGGTGGCCTTGTGAGACTTGGCCTTGAGTTCGTTAAGAACGAGAGCTTGAAGAGTCTCGGAATCGGCAGGGGCAGCTAGCTGGCGATCACGGATTTTCTGATTTTCGGTGCGACATGTTAGCCGCTGGCGTTTAAATGTTGGAGGTTGGGGGCAGCTCAATTCGGCGTGTAGGTAAGCACACCTTGACATTTCCCAACATGTCAGACTTGACAGGGGAGAAGGCAATAGATCCGAGGGCATCTGAGACTATTGTATTAGAGACAGAACGTTGGGGGTGGGGTTCTAAGGATAGGGGAAAGGCGCACCGAACATGGTGGTCAGAGACTCGGCAGCGTCGAGAAACTCAGTGGTCGAGATGGCATTGTCATTATTGGCGTCGACAGGGACATCGACGAAGGAACGCTTGAAGGTTGAAAGCAGGGTAGCTCCCTCGGGCACAGCGGGGGCAGACATGGTTGCGGAGGATTTGACCTAGTCTAGTGGTACGAATAGTGTTCAGAGGATCGGAGGGTCGATTCGAAAGGAAGAGGATAGTAGAAGAAGAAGCAATGGTAATAGTAATGGTAGTGGATAGGTAGATAGATGGATGGATGGATGGACGTATCTGAAAAAGGAAGTCTAGATCTTGTATGGGAGTTGAAGAGAAGGAGGTAGGAGAATGAGGAGAATAGAGAGGAGACAGAGAGAGCGGTCAGTCGACGTCGATGGATCCAGGGGTCGGTAGTGTATGCCAGTGTTGCTGTGTTGTGTTATGCTGTGTTGTGTAGTGCTATGTATGTTGTGTGGGTTTATGTTGAGAGTGATTGATGGGTTTAAGGAGGCCAGATTCGGAGCTTCCAGACTAGAGGGGAAGACCCCTCATTTTTACCCCTGTTCACTCGGTGTTGGCGTTGTTCGCTTCAGGACAACCCATCCTCCCCGCTTATGTACATACCATTGGTTGCTGATTGGTATAGGTATGCGAAGTACCTATACTACTGTACAGCAGTAGGTTAGGTAGGTACCTAAGGAAGTATACTAGTAGAATGGACAAGGTACCGATTAGCCGCTATTGCGGGGATTCGAAGCCACAAAGCAAGACATGTAACGCGCCACCATACCACTCTACTATACTACATGGTAGGTACAACTAATCCATCTGCCCCATATTTGTTTACCCTTGTTACCTGCTTAGTATATGACGTCATGAGAGTATCTACTCGTAGAGCATGCATACCTTGGATTGTGATGCAGATTAGATAGTTCACGATACAAGTATACGATAATACTCATTCATCACCCTTGCATTATCCCTTGATTTCTTTCCAAATCATCAATCTATATACTATATATCACACAATCAATTGGTGTTGGGGCCCAAGACCCTCGGGGGCTGGTTGCCCGGGAGAGGGCACGGTAAAAAAAAATAAAGATAAAAAAAAAAAATACGGGCAGCCATGACGGAAGAGAGGGGTAAGTTAAGCCCGGCACAACCATGCCGAGCGGGAACGGCTGAGTGAGGCTCGGATGTGGACTGCCGGGGTAATGATTGGTTCCTTGCTTTGTGGTGCAGATCCAACGAGAGCGAGGACGAGGACCAGCAGAAGACAAGGACAAGGACGGGAACGAGAATAGCTTGCTTCCAGCTGTCGTCTCCATCTACTTGATAGGTACCTAGATATTAATAGACGTCAAGTTAACAGGGAAGCTACTACACTCTCTCATACCTATAGGCTATAGTATAGGCTGTAGTGTAGGCACTGATGGCGGCGCAGACTACAAGTGCTACAACATGAACTGTATATGTATCTATAGTTATGACGTCTACCTCCATACCCGCTTATATCATCCGCCCTTTCGCTCTCATCCATGGCCAATTTTCCCACAATATCTTCACACAATACGCCACTGAATAATATATCCAATGGTATACGATACCTATTGTTATCATTATTCCTACTTTCGAGTGTTGATTTTAAATAATAGAAAGTGTATTTAGTATCCCGTTGTATATTTGCGTCCTCGCCTGTTGTCATCGTTATCATTACTGTCATCACTATCAGTACAATCATCAACTGTCCTATCGCCCAACTACCTAGATAGTTCCAGCCCTGGCTCCAGCTTCACCACCACCTCTGCTGTTACTATGCCCGAGCTCACCGGGCATGATGGGAGTAACCCCAATATCGCTGACAAGCTAAAAAACCCCTTTCACGGACTTAAGGAAAAACTAAAGGACACCCACTTAGAGGATGCTAAGATTCGCCTCAACCATAAAAAGCACGTTGTTCAGCCCATTCCAATGCATCTCCCCACCTTAGCTAACTATATTTCAGGCATCAGATTGGGAAGCTTGGGAATCTCGTACGCACGATCGTTTCCCACATATCGTATTTCTAATATATCGACGTCTTGGTAAACAACTAACTAACATTATTATTCTTGTTTATCTGCAGTTCAATCCGCAGCATCGTCATGACGAAGAGCATGAAAAAGTCTGTGATGACAAGCGCAATAGGATCGCTGACAAGCATCGATTCAAGTCCTACTTCCCCGAGCGCGATGGTAACCTGATTAAGTGGTATGTCGATGGAAGAAACTATTTCTGGGTGCGTTTAACACTTCACTGCTCTCCCTGGAATCGAAAGTCTGAATAACGGAACAATACTAATACCCTCACCAAAGGCCGTGTCAACGGCGCTAGAGCAAGCTAAAGAGACCATCTACATTGCAGATTGGTGGTTGTCCCCCGAACTCTTCTTAAGGAGGCCCCCATACTTTAACCAGGAATGGCGTCTTGATGCCATCTTGAAACGTCGAGCTGAGGCAGGTGTGAAAATCTACGTCATCGTCTACCGCGAAGTTGAGGCCGCCCTCACCTGCGACTCTGAACATACAAAACACGCCCTTCAGAACCTCTGTCCCGAGGGCTCCCCAGGTCACGGCAATATCAAGATTATGCGTCACCCCGACCACAACGTCTTTGAAAACGCTGCAGATATGACCTTCTACTGGGCTCACCACGAGAAGTTTATCGTCATTGACTATGCCATGGCCTTCATTGGCGGCCTGGATTTGTGCTTTGGTCGTTGGGATAATCACCAACACGCCCTCTCAGACGTTCACCCGGAGGGAGTTGCCAACGAAGTCTGGCCGGGCCAGGATTTTAACAATAACCGCATAATGGACTTCAAGAATGTCGAGGATTGGAAGCAAAATGAACTGAGCAAGGCCGAATATGGCCGGATGCCTTGGCACGATGTGGCAATGGGCATCATCGGGCCGTGTGTTTATGACATTGCCGAGCATTTTGTTTTGCGCTGGAATTTTGTAAAGCGCGATAAGTACAAACGCACCAAAGGGTTCGACTGGCTCATGCTGCGAGACCGCGAAGGGGATGACGAGGATTTGGTTGGCGTGCAGCGACCCAAACAGTAAGCTAGCCCCAGCGATCTTCTTTTCTGCTCTTAGCTAGCATCGAGTATCACCTCCTTCTCATACACTCACCCTCAGGACCGTGTATAACCGTTCATCAAGAAAGCCTATTTTACTTGCGCCTAGTTACTAACTTTTGATCTCATTAGTCCCGTTGGGGACTACGTCCTTCACCCTGTGACGCCCCTAGAGACAAAGAACCTCAACAACCGGGGGACGATTCATGCGCAGATTGTGAGGTCTAGCGCTGATTGGTCTAGTGGTGTGCTTAGGGACCATACAATTCAAAACGCGTATAAAGAGGTGATTCAACGTGCCCAACACTACGTTTACATTGAGAACCAGTTCTTCATCACGGCCACAGGCGATCAACAGTTCCCTATTCATAATACGATTGGAAGAGCTATCGTGGACGCGTGCGTCAGAGCTGGAAAAGAAGGTCGAAAGTTCCGAGTCATTATCATTATCCCCGCCATCCCCGGATTTGCCGGCGACTTGCGCGACGACGCGGCCGTGGGAACACGCGCGATCATGGACTATCAGTATAAATCGATCTGCCGTGGCGAGCACTCGATCTTCGAACAAATTCGCGCACAAGGGGTCGATCCGACAGATCACATCTTCTTTTTCAATTTACGATCGTACGACCGCCTCAACAAGACTCCTGCGATTCGGGAGCAAGAGGCAAAGTCTGGTGTCAAATACCAGGAGGTGCAACGCGCCCAGGCTGAGGAGATTATGAGTTCGGGGATCCACGGCGGCCGTGAGCATAGGGGCAAAGCTGAGGAGCAGAAAGAATCGAAGGAGACAATGCAGAGCTCGCAAGCTAAGCAACGTTTCGAAGAGGCGAAGCCAGACGGTGAAGGGCCGAAATCCGCATTTAGCGTCGCTCACCATGCCATGGCCGGCACAGGCAAGGTCTCGGATGAGCTGTGGGAGGGTGACCCTGAAGAAGAAATTCACAACTGGATACAAGAGGAGCTTTACATTCATGCTAAACTCCTCATCGTGGACGACCGCATCATGATTTGTGGATCAAGTAACTTGAACGACCGCAGTCAGGAAGGCCATCACGATAGTGAGCTCTCTATCGTCATGGAAGATACCGCCAGGATCCAGAGCACGATGGACGGCCAACCATTCGAGGCTGGAAGGCATGCGGCTACCTTACGACGCTATCTATGGCGAGAACACTTGGGCCTGCTCCCACCACAGGAACATGACGCGAGTAATGACCCAAATGCGCAGCCCCCTGGTGAAGATTCGCCAAATGATATCTGGGACGGAGACGAGAGTTACAAATTTGTCGAAGACCCGATGAGCGACGAACTTTGGGAACAATGGACTGCCAACGCTACGACAAACACGGTGACGTTTAGACATCTGTTCCACGCGGATCCTGACAATTATGGTAAGTTGCGGCTTCCTTTCATTCTGGGAACTCCGTCCTAATGTTCCGTGTGTGTTCAGTCAAGACATTTGATGACTATAACCTCTATCTGCCGCCGAAGGGCGTCCGGGCTGGTCACATCTTTGACAGATTCCTCCCACAAGAAGATATTCGCTCAAAGCTTGACCAGATCAAGGGCCATCTTGTCTGGATGCCGCTTGACTACTTGAAAGACGCGCAAATGGCCGAGACGGGATTACAGGTCAACTCTTTAACAGAAAGCGTCTATGCTTAAACATCCCGGCGCTACGCTTCTTGCAGCTGGAAATTTAATCGGGCGAGTACTAAATGAAGGCTGAGTGCTTTGCCAGCGTCGGTGGTTTGGTTGGAACTTCCATTATACACCCCATAATTACCCATTAAAGCCTTCCGCTTGCAAAACCATGTAGTGCCTCAATTGACAGTGAACCTTGTTCCTACCCCGAACGAGTAGTAATGTAATGTAGTCGGCGTTTGTCACGCGAAGATTAGCTCCGTAATCGAATACTTGCGCGTGGGCCCCTTGAGCTCACAGCTCATTCAGTCTAGCCGAAATATGGGACGGTGTTGTACAACACTCCCTTAGCTATCTACTCGATTGGTAATATCGGAGAAAGTTTTGCAAGGTAACAAGGGTCGATCGAATGTGCTGGGAGGCAGGCTTATAGACAGCAAGATGATGATGTTGTTGGATAGTACTGTAGAGTCAACGATAGACCCTCTCTACGACGATAGAGAAACCCACAGGGCGATGATGCGGGGGCTGTAGTTGTGAGCGAAGATTGCTTGAGATATAGTGATCCTCAACATACATGGTCAGTACATACGATCATACTCACCAGAAAACTTGGAATCCCGTCCGCTCTCCCATGTATAAATAAGCCGGTGAGGCCTAGACAGCTTCGACTCCTCAGCGTTTTTTACTTTTTACCTCTAAAGTAGCTTCGTCATCTTTAATTTCTTCCGCCTTCAGCTTGGTAGCCTTATTCTTTCTATGACAGCCTATGGCTTAGCGTATGACTGAAATTATGGCTTGTGTAGGTATCCGAAGCGGCCTGCGCACGTGGGTATTCCATTGAATAATAGAGCACAATGGCAACAATGAATGGGAGGATGGTGGCTATGGTGAAATCTCTCAAGGGCTCACAACTGGCCTATATATTGCCGTCATGGTATAAAAGTAGTTTCTACTTAGGGTTTTCCTGCTCTCTTTAAGTAAATTGTTTCCCTTTAAAATAAGGCATAGTTAGGCCTTGTCCTAAACCTATATTACAGCCATCACATGTCCTCAAACCCGCACCAACACGTTCTAGCACCTACGATATCATAATAGTCTAATCTGCCGAGAAAAGGGCACTCCGAGCAACAGTCTTCTCCTATAGGTGACCTCTACCCTTCGACGCTAAGGTCATAGTCAAGATACTGCATGTTCTCCCTTCGGCATTAAGCTTGGACTATAAAAACCGTACTACTTTCGATGCTTGAATACTAGCTATTCTAGGAGTAGTAGCATGCTCCAATAGCGTACCCTCGTGATCAAGGGGTCTATCGCAGAAGTTTAGCCGAGACACCCAGATGAAATTCTCCCGGCCCCATCATTTGGGTCACACCGATGGCGTGGTTCCAACATACGGAGCCTATTCTTCTAGGCTATTCTCTGTGATATGCCTGTTGCTTGCTTGAGTTGTTAAGTCCCGTTTAGAAGTAGCATAGTACCTTTTTCGTCGGTTTTTGCTGTTCCTATTTTATCAACACGTAAAAAAGAATTATAGGCGCATAGTTACTCTGCCCTCTCCGTGTACCTCTTTTTTTCGGCTGTCTTTACAATATAAAGAAAATATAGAACGAAATCTGCCAAAGCCTCTTTGATAACTTGCTATTAAGGAAATAATTTATAACTATTTAATTAACACTACGAGTAACTACAAGAATCGGAGTCAAAATTCATATTCACCAAAAGTCCAAGAATATATAACTATACAAGTTTTTGTTTGGTTATTTATCTACCTGCAGTTCAGAAGCTAGCACAAGACGTCGTCAAAGCTACTGTTTTCAAAGTAAAAGGTGTTGCCTTTCTCCTCTAAAGGGCATGAATTTTGGTATCGTTGCCGCTAACAAGCACAGGTTCTTGTAGGTTCTAACCCGGGGCTATCTAGCAAGGAGGTTGATCTTACGCTGTTGGTGCTGCAGAATAGCATGACGAGGTGTCTGTGCAATGTTTATGGAGGACCTGCGAATTCGCGTACGAACAGATGCCAAAGTTGCGCGCACATCATCGCGCCCAGGGCGCTCTCCTTTCTAAATCAAGGGGGTCACCGAGTTTACCAAATGTATCATTTATAGTAGACTCAATACAAAAAAAAAGGCCGTAAGATGCTAGAACTGCATCAATGCTACGTATTCCGGTCAAATCTAAGCCGACTTACATCAAGAACATACATCCCCATCTAGCTCAGACCTTCACATGGTCAAGACAGCCTCGAATTCTCTGTACCTAGGTGCAAGATTCATATTTTCCAATGGAATTTAACAACTCTGTATAAATGTCTCGATCAGGGAGAGGTGCTTATGCAAACACCGAGTCGCTCCTTTTGCGAGATTATCTATCGCTGAGCAGCTTTGCGATATTAGTGCAGCGAATCCCTTTAAAAGCTGCGAATTACTTACACGAATACGCGCTTGCCGCTACTATCAACAGCAAACCCTTCAAAGCAACTTATTTTATATGGGGTGCTTCGCCGGCAACCTCAATAAGATGATCCCTAGCATAGCTGTCTTGAAAGAGATAGCGAATATCCCTCAATGATATCATCTTGTTAAGCGGGAAGCTAATACTTGAATGAATACCACGGAACCAGCTTGCCAGTATGGGACAAAGGTAACTAAGGGTAAACCAAGGTGGCGGCTGATCTCACATTCGTGGATATGGCCTGTTAGGCCGTGTGATATGAGGTTGCCTCTAAGCGCGTTTAAGTCGCTACTGGGAGATGGCTTCACACTGGCGCTAGAATACCCCGATCGCTCGGCGGGTGCCAGCGCGAGAGAGCATGATTTCAGGTGCTTCTCAGCCTGGAAGCAATCTATCTACCTCCCTGCCTACCTAGGTAGGCACCTAGTAGGTATGGTTTGCGAACTAGTGAGCATGTTTTAGTGGACGTAGGTCGTAATGGCAATGACATATGGCTTGGTACAGACGTACAACTGTGGCTACCTCAGGATTATAGGAATACCTACTTAAGTACTCAGGCTATGCTTTGCTATCTTCGTCGAGAACAGTAGGTGAGCGCGTTTGTGGCGGTTAATGGCTGACCATTTTATGATTTTACGCCTGCAGGCATAGTTCCGTACCCGGACATTCCAGTGTCATCGCGTCAAGAATCACAGCGGCTCCAAGATACAGTTCTTTTGGAGGGCCAGATTAGTAATTGGGTCGCTGATGATAGCGAATCCCTGGCGTTGTATGTTATTTTATGTAATGTTTTGTTCCTAGTTGTCATGACCCAAGCATTAGGAGGGGGGCAAGGGGCCTAATCTATCACCACTGATATGACAGTCTGGAAGGTATGGCACTAGTATTTATTAGAACCGCAACCCGGACACGGATTCCTGAGTTACTTCGAGTCTCCGGCCGAGGATGTGGGGGAACGTTTGTTGGGTCGGTTGAACTAGAATAGATTACACGGTATGCATGTCGTCGATCAATAGGACGGACGGTCGACCTCATGTTTTCTAACTTATACCCTCTCCCGTGTCTGGGAGTCTGGGGAAGGGAGTGGGGGAGACTCCGGGAAAGATTCCCGATTTAGCGAGGTAAGGGGGGAGAAGCCGCGGGGGAGGAGAGGGGTGGGAATATGGAAACCAGGTTGACCGCTTAATTGGTACATGTATCTCGGCCCATGATGTTGCGAGGGGGAGATCCCCCGAATCCACCAAGGCTTAATTAACGGTAGGGTAAACCGCGCCATTCGGGATAACATGTTACGGGCCTAAATAAAGGCTCGGGGCATCTACATTGCGATGCGACTGCGAAGATGGGGAATTAGTTTCGTTGGTACACTGGATGCTTTACGAATATGAATACATCATCGAACACGTGAGGTTACGTGACAGCTTCTATATGCATCTATATATATACATTTACAGTTGGTTGATTGATTACCTAGAGGATACGATTAGAACCCCGTGATCAGTGAAAAGTTACCAAATATGGGTTTCTCGAGGATCAATACAGCGCTAAGTTCTTTTGTCACCTTAGTGGTGACGGTGGCGGGTATATCGGTAGATCACAGCCGCGAAAAACCGCCGGCCTTCTTCCTCGCCGGCGACTCCACGACGGCCGTCGATGGTGGTTGGGGGAATGGGCTCCTCGCTCCGCTTATTCAACCCGCCTGGGGTGTCAATTTCGGTCTCAGCGGTGCTACGACTGCGTCGTTCGTTGCCCAAGGCAGGTGGACTAATGTCACCGCACACCTCAAGGAGTATGCGGCGGTGTACGATTGTTACGTGACTATTAGTGTAAGTGAGCTGGCGCTGTGGGCTGTGGAGAGAGATAGGATGGGGGTACAATGTTGGTGTGGTATTCATGGACATAGTATGCAAACGACTAATATCGAACTCACAGTTCGGCCATAACGATCAAAAACCCGAGAATAATGTTCCATTTGAGTATGCGTATTTAGGTCATAACTCTCATCATTTTTAGAGCTTAGTTCTCAGCATTCCTGTTATACCCTCATTGCACTGTTGAACTTGTTGCCATCCTCGTCGTGCAGTCACCGCTTGGCTGGCCGGCTAATTGACTGGCTCTGGCGTCGAATAGTGTATACCAGCAGAACTTAATCAACTTCGCCAACGAAGTGAAATCACTAGGTGGTGCAGCTGTGCGTAAAAACGATCCCCATACCATACCAACATGGGAGTCCAAGAAACCACATCCGTCTCACTTACGTTCCATATATATATATCCAGCTAATCATATAGAATACGCAAAGCTCCTCGTGTCGTCCCTTACACGCCGCGTCTTCCCCAGCGACCCACATAATGCCACTGACTCCCTGCACAACGAGCGTGTAGCAGCCATCCAAGCGGCCGAGAAGACGAACTCGACCATCATCGACCTCAACGGCGCGAGCCTCGCATACGTAAATGCCATCGGCCGCGACGCCTCGTGGGTTTATAATTGGGGCGACGACCGCAAGGATACGACGCATCTGAATTCATACGGCGAGGTTGTCTTTGGACGCATGGTGGCCGACTTGATCATCCGTGCTAGGCCGGGGTTGGAGGGCTGGATTGCTCCTAATAAGACTCTCAGCTATGCTATTTGGAATAATCTGCCGGCTTAATATAGTCGAGGATGTGGAGTATGAGTTAGGAGTCGTGATCGAATATGGTTGAAGATATCTAAAAGGGACGGGGAGGGGGTTTTAACGGTTTCAGGCTGGGATTGTACGGTGCTATGCTCTGGAGGTAGCCTAGCTAGGTCTCACCTTACCCAAGAGTATGAGGTTAGCACACAGTTAGGTGAAGATCAAGCCGAAGTAGGGCTAGAACTATATATCAATTACCCTGAACAAATTCAAGTTGCGTGGGGGGACCAGATATGAGATGCCTGACGGTATTGTTGAATGTCGGACGAGGCTTTTCTTAAAGTACACGATATTGTATTCCATGCTATTGATCCTTGGTGTTTCCTGCCAAGTTCCCTGTCACTGTTGCTTTCCACTTTTGGATGAACACTGATGAGATGATGCCTCCCCTTTTCGCATTTAATTTTTCATTTTTGTTACTTCGGATCTTACCAGCCTCGCCCGGCTAGCTTCTGCTCAGTAGAGAGTGTCCTCACGTTGATGCCGACCATGGCCTCGCCCAAACCCTCGCTACACTCGGCCACGACCTTGGCGTCCCGGAAATGCGTGGTGGCGCGCACGATAGCCCGCGCCCGCTTGGCCGCATCCCCGGACTTGAAAATACCGCTCCCCACGAACACGCCGTCACATCCTAGCTGCATCATTAGCGCAGCGTCGGCGGGCGTTGCTACGCCGCCTGCTGCAAAGTTCACAACAGGCAGTCGGCCGAGCTCGGCGGTTTGCTTTAGAAGGGTCGCATCACACCCGTACTCCCGCGCTAGCTGCCGAAGAGCGAGGTCCCCGCCCTCACGCAGCGCCGCCTGCGCCGCGGCGATCTCCCTGTTGACCGTCCGGATATGTCGCACTGCCTCTACTACATCGCCCGTGCCGGCCTCGCCTTTTGTGCGGATCATGGCGGCCCCTTCGGTAATTCGGCGAAGAGCTTCTGCTAGGTTGCGACAGCCGCATACGAAAGGTACGTTGACTGGGAGAGAGACGATATATTAGCCATGGATACTATTGTAGGGAAACTGATCGCTTATGGTTTGAGGCGACGAGGAACGGGCGGGATTCTCGTTGCGACAACATGAAAAGTCAAGTGAATCAAGGGACGTTGCGGGAATGTTGGGGTGATGGCCGTAGCAGCGATGATCATTATCTACATACACTCAGACTTTTCGATGTGGAATTCGTCGTCGGCGGGTGTGAGCACCTCACTCTCGTCAATGTAGTCGACACCCAAGGCCTCGAGGATCTGGCACTCGACGAAGTGGCCGATGCGTGCTTTGGCCATGACGGGGATGGTTACGGCATCCTGGATCTCCTTGATCTTGGCCGGGTCAGACATACGCGAGACACCACCCTCGGCGCGGATGTCGGCGGGGACCCTCTCGAGCGCCATTACGGCGCATGCGCCCGCGTCTTCGGCGATGCGGGCCTGTGCGGCGTCCGTCACATCCATGATGACGCCGCCTTTTAGCATCTGCGCCAGGCCGGCCTTGACGGTGAAGGAGGCCTTGGTGCCACTGTTTGTCGTTGTCGTGGCGGCCGATGACGAGGGCGTCGTGGCGCTGGCGCTGGCTGAGTCGTTCGTCATGATTGAGTGGCTTCTTTCTTTCTTTGTTCGCAAAGCTGCTTCTAGTGGGGATATTGGAAACAAGTAAGGGTATCAATTGTACTCGCCTATCTCGCTCGATGTTTTTTGTTTTCTCTCAATGGGGTGCTGCTGTTGAGTCACGAAGAAAAAACACTCTAAGAGAATTCGAGGTGAATGGATTGGATGGAGGAAACCATTAAAAAAAAAACAGCCTAGACCGTGTCCTCCCACTGCTCGAGGATTTTCAGGGTCTAGTCTTATTAAAGAGTCTAATGTGGCACCCGGTGCCGTAACGGTGCTATGGTGACATGGTGCCGACGCCAATGCCGGCTTGAGTCGGATAGTCAGTCATACTGGAGGGCGAAGACGGCCTTGACACTCTAGGTGTACCTCCTCTACGAGTTGATGGGGACGAGCAAGTATAACAAAGGAAGGAAGAGAGGGCGCACGGCTGCGTGTATGACGCGCGATCAGCGCCGACCTCGGGGGACATTATTCAAACTTTGCGGTTCCGGTTCGCCATTGCCCGCGAAGGCTCACTCAACTACAGGTTCCCTGTAGCGTGGCACGGCACATATATGACAAGACAATGCCAATAAGAACTAACTCATCAGTGCTAACGCGGATACTTATACCTACGATGCGCAAACGCTAGTCTAGGTTCCGCACATGGTCTCCTTTAAACCGACATTTTCCGGTCCATGCCGAGTGTAAAGTCGCCGCTCTTCGCTCTTCGTTCCGCCTTCACCCCTGTCTGTTATACATACATCTTGTATACACCTGGCACACACACCTGGCATACACACCTGGCATAACACACCTTGTATTATCCCGTCATATTCTTATACGTTTCACCGCAATTATTGTGTACGTAAAATATCTTAATCGGACAGTATATCTCATAAAGTGCAGGAAATTCCGAACGGGAGGCCATTGAGTTTCCTATCGCCCCTCTTTCATAATGGTCACTGTGGGTGTTCTGGCCCTGCAGGGTGGCTTCGCCGAGCATCTTGGCTTGCTCAAGAGAGCCGCGCATCATCTCGCCATCGGCCGTGAACAGCAGCTTGTCTTTCATCTTACCGAAGTGCGCACGCCAGAGCAGCTTGCTGCTTGCGACGCTCTGGTCCTACCTGGTGGCGAGAGTACAACGTTATCGCTAGTTGCGGCGCAGTCTGGATTGCTGGAGCCGTTGAGAGAGTTCGTCAAGTGAGTCCTGTTCAATCCATCAGTTTTGTGCGAAGAATTATGTCTTGCTAACTGAGGGCTTCCTCGATAAAGGGTATCTAAGAAGCCTGTATGGGGCACTTGTGCTGGATTGATTTTACTGTGCGAGGAGGCTAGTGCTACAAAAAGGGGTGGGCAGGAGCTCATCGGGGGACTTGACGTCAAGGTGCATCGGAACCATTTTGGTCGCCAGCTCCAGAGTTTTGTGCAAGATGTAGACCTACCCTTTCTCGCCCAAGGAGAGACGCAGAAAGGGGCTCCGTTTCCGGCTGTCTTCATTCGCGCACCCGTGGTCGATCAGGTGCTGCACCAAGCTGGTTCGCCGGGACCTGCTATCGAGATCTTGGCAAAGTATCCTTGTAATAGAGAAGGGGACGACATAGTTGCTCTGAGGCAAGGCAACGTGTTTGGCACGAGCTTCCACCCCGAGCTG
This sequence comes from Xylaria digitata, assembly GCA_022495195.1. Lineage (NCBI taxonomy): Eukaryota > Fungi > Ascomycota > Sordariomycetes > Xylariales > Xylariaceae > Xylaria > Xylaria digitata. The sequence goes on from MU377279.1 coordinate 16,510, forward strand.
ACGGATGATGTGCGAATTCATGTCTGGTGGCTAGATCAGGTCATCAAAGCGCTGCCCGAAAACTGAACGATAGGTAGGTATATTGTCGAAGATATATTCTTCGTAGTCCCCTTGGTCATACCGGGAGTGTTGCGCTGGGTTGGAGACATCTGCGAATTACACCGGAAAAACTCTCAAACAGGGATTCGTCATCACCCTGCAGCCAACAGAGGACGATGGCGGGACTTCTGCTTGGCTTGTCTGTATTATCCGGCTGCCGTATTGACACGGAGAACCCAAAAGCGCAGGCTGTCACATCTGGCAGAGGAGCTGTAGTCTTCCGCTGTTTCACGACTACCCGCTCTTCCGTTCTTCTTCGTCGATAAGCGCGACTCCATACGTTACCATCGGCGAAGCCAACACCACGGAGGCGTTGCTCATCCCAAACCCACGAGAGCAGGCCTAGGGACCCCACCGCATCACAGAGTGTCTTCTTGAGCGATGGAATGGGATCCGTACGAATCTGGGTAGGTGGCCCGTAGATAGTAATGGCTGTGACTGGGGGTAGCATCTTTCTAGCAGCAAAGGATCCACACCCACGGCTTACGGCCGGTGATGGTCGCCTAGTTAAGAAACTCCATCCCAGTGCCCATCGCCGTGTCTTACTTCCCTGAATGAAAGTTGTGAGGGCAAAGTTGTTGATCATATGCTTCTTGAGTTTTTCTATGAGGACGTCAACACTAGACCGTTTACCTAGCATTGCCGTATACCACTGAACCCTGTTCTTGAGTACTAGGGATTCGTTGATCATCCGCTCGACAAATTGAACCTCCCCGCCTGCGCAGACCATCTCAATAGGCGCACCAGTACACGCACTATGCGGCGGTTGTGATTTTTGCAGTGCGGGGTCGAGAAGCTCTTGGTCTGAAGCGTAGAAAGGGGGGTTCACCATGACGAAATCAATGGTATCCATATCTAAATCATCTAATGGGATGAGAGGATCGGAAGCGATGCGATGCACGATGCGAATGCGCGATTCAAGGTTATTCATTCGGGCGTTGGTACGGGCGCTGGCTATTGATTCCACATCGATATCGGTGGCAATGAAGTGCCATGTCGAGCGCTGGACGCATCCTAGTAGCGGATATATCAAGCTTGCACCCGTTCCGATGTCTAGGCCTATAACCTTTCGCCCCGACTCGTATCGCTGCGAATACGATGGCGAGGTGGTATCGAGCAGATCCTTAAGCCATAGTATGTAGTTATGACGATTCGGTACTGGAGGACATAAGCGATCTGGTGGAAGATTGATCTGGAGCCCGAAATCTTCTCTTAAAAGCGTCTTAGTCAACTGTACTAAGGCGGCTGGGTTTGTGAAGTCTAGGTAGACGGCCTCTCTAAGCATGGCCCCGAACTCTGGGTATTTTAAGCCAAGGCAGTAGAAATCCGGTTCAACGGAGTATAGACCCCTGAAGTAGTCTTCGCCGCGATCTTTCGGTTCGATTCCCTCGACTGATTGATCGAGCTCAGATTTCCCAGGAACGACGACGTTTTCGTCACTGGCTGAGTAGGCTCGTTGCGGACGCTGCGAGGCGGCGCGAGAGGCCTCTATTGGCATATTTCCTTTACGTAGCATAGCTCCTTCACTGAGCATGATATTATTATCATAGTGAGAAGGAGCCCGTTTGTTCTGTTCTCCCGAGTATCGTCTCTTCCTACCTTGCGTAACGTGCGTGGGTCCCATCTTGACGTAGACAGCATGTGGGTCTCCTATTCGGAAAAATAGTGCGGGCTGGGTTTAAAGGATGCCTTTGTTACCGTTGTCGTTGGAATGGTGGATGGATTATGGTGGGTTAGGGTGGATGATTACAAGGTACTGAAGATAGCGTGCGTTGCGATAATTTACAGGTTGATTGGCTCCGTAGCACGTGACCATTCTATCATGCCGGTGGTTATCCGGCAGCCGTGTTTTCGAGAAGGGCTTTGCGAACAATGGGAAACATAATTAGTGTATGAAGAGGCAGTCCAGTAGTACTCACTTACCCATATGTGGTCTTTAAAGGGAACTGATTATCTAAGCACTTATTCCAAGGTCGTAACTAGTAAATGGCATCTATTAATTACGACTTAACTTGTGTTATAATATTGTCATCTTCAGCAAGCTTCCTACCCCACGCCTAGCGTAGACAGCCCCTAGCTTATGAATGCCATAGTATTACCCGCCTGTTGATATAGTAGTAGTACAAAGTTCAAGGCCCTTCAAGGTATCCCGGCACCCGTATTAGAGAAAGAAGGAAAAAGAAAAAAAGACAAAATAGTAAAGCTGTGACAGCACCATACCACGCCGTGGCGATGTCTACAGCAATAACAAACATCATCACTTTTCACCTTGACCAACGGATTCCTCATCCCTACATATTGCCACTTAGAAAAAGCCGATTGAAGCCATATCGACTATTATGTCCGCCCATGTTAAATGACAGTGGGTCGGTTGATGGAAATTCTGACCATCCTATTCCATCCCATGACGAAACTGAGGCAATGATGGCGAGTCGTCCCAACAATCAACCGGCACTCCGAACTCCGCCCTCCACACTCGAGGGTGACACCCGCCTGAAACATGACCATGCAATGTAGGAGCAAGAGCCGCGTGAAAACAAGTCCGAAAACTCCAAGCCAAAATCATTCCTCCACTCAATATAACGTACACGCCAGACAAAGTGGGACGCACCTCATGATGAAAGGGTTGAGGGGTCATCAATTTGCACCGACAGGGAAAATAAACGGCGGTGCCCGTCAGACGCCGCCTCCCATGAAAGCAGCTAGATCATCCAACTCGAGCAGCTGTCGCTCGAATGCTGCGCATAGCTCAGCGCCCGTCATATCGGATGGCCCCGCATCGACTGGGGCAGCCATCGGTGGCTGATCTACTGACGAAAGCACGGGAGACTCTGCCTTGGTTTGCGCTGGAGGGCTCGCCGTGGCCGGCGTAGACGTACCTGCGGACCCGCCATTGATAGTGGTGAATCCGCCCGACTTACGCGGAGGCTCGGCACCATTGCTTTCCCCAAGCTCTTGAGGATTGGCCGATGAATGTCGCTCGTAATCTATGACCTCGTGGTTGTTGTCAGGTTGGCTCGCCGTGTCGTCCTTGATCGAAGGCGGAGCGGGCTCGATGAGAGCTCGGCCTGTTTCTCTGTCGTCATTTCGCAACACTTTAGCCATAACGGCTAGATGGCGATACCAAGGAACGGCGAGTATCCATGTGTTGGCACCGTCCTGAAGGAAACGCATGCCATCCGCGACAATCGCTTCGGCCGTCTCGTTCACGTCGATCGGCGTCAAGCCTTTCAAACTAAACCAGGCCACCGTCGCACAGGCAGTGAAGCAAGAGAATAGCATCACAAGGGGAAAGCTGGGAACGGAATCCTTGTCGGCGTTCGTCTCAAGGGCCAGAAGTAGCGAGACGACACTATGCGACGCGGCGAAAACCCGATCTACCGTATTGAGATGCACATGGGGAACCGTGCGCCAAGTTTCGTGCTTAAAGCCCTCTGTCTGGATGAAGTGAAGGAGGCGGCGGCGATGAACCATGATGGTGGCAGAGTGCAGCAAGCAGTGAAGCATGGCATATGTGAATCCACTTCCCATAGTGATGTGTAAATTGATATGAGCTGGTTTGTCAGCGAAATGCATAGGCAGAGAGCTGCGCACAGCCTCGATACCAGCTTCTAGCCCAAGGCATTGTTCCTCAGAGTAGGTCTCGACGGTGACGTTGGTTAGCATTTCGATGACATTCCGCCAGGCCTGCGTCGCCATGACAATGTGGCCAAACTCACCCACCTCAGCCATGTGCGCACCCTCGGGGAGGCCGGGTGGGGGGTTACCCGCCAGGGTGCGAACAAACGCAGGTGTTCCGAAGTTGTAGCTCATGTCGGGGCACGGAAGGGGCACATCCTTGACATCATGATGAGAGACTGCCGGGTGACGACCGGGGCTGCTTGTTAAGAAACAATCGAGAATGTATATGAGCCACAAAGTTCGGCGGAAGGACTCATCCTTGATGAACTGATCAGGATCTCCGAGGGCTTGGTGGCCAGTAATTATGCGGTACATCTGGGTCATGCGAGCGGCTTGACCCAAATAGACGTAGGCGCGAACGGCATTTCTATTACCCCATTCATGGATAGTCAGGAGACATAAAGCCTGAATATCTGCCAAGCTTGGGTTATCGAGGTTCTGCATAACCAGATTGAAGGTTTTGACGGCAAAATGCTCGGAGGCGGCCGACGCACCACCACCGCCCTGGTTGCCAAAGCGGCGAATCAAAACGGTGGAGCTCCTGGAGAAGGTGTTAGTAGGACTAGACATAGTTACAGCAGGGGAGGGCAGGGGGGTAAAAGACGCAGATATGATGAGATTGGGGATAAGCGGTAGGAAGTGTCGCCGCAACAAGTCTGGGCAATGACAAAATGCGCAACGATTGGACAAGTAACACAGCCTGGGCGACAGGGTCCACTACCGGAAATTGGAGGAGATTGTTGCCCGAAGGATGACGGAGGGTTCATTCGAACGGAGTCCGGAGGTAAGGATTGACGGGCTGGATTTTTAAAAAGATTAGAAACAAAAGTTTAATGTACATACCTTGCAGCACACGTCAAAAGACCATTGACGATACTAGGCTCGAGTGTCCCATTCTTGAGTTTCTGCAAGAAAGAGGGTTTATGAAATGCAACACAAGACGGAAGGGTCTTGTTAATGACTCTCTCGCATTCTGTGATAAGTTCCGGAGTGAGTCTGTGGGAGGCGCGCGCAAAGAGGCCCATTAATTAGCGAGACCGAATTATACGGAACTAAACCGGTTGCTTTACTCGTAGATAAGATACATTGTAGGAATCATAGCAAGAGCGAATGAACAGAGATCTAAGGACCGAGGGTAGATAGGGTAGAGGGCAGCAGAGCGGGCATCGTGATTTAGGTATGACAGGGGGATAAATTGGGCGTGCAAGGGGTGCGACAGAACGATGCTGAGTTAGATGGCGATCCCGAGGCGAGACGACGCAGCCGGCGTCAGCCCCCCAAAACAGCATGGGCCATAACGAGTGAATAGAATAATAAAAATGGGATGGGGTAGGGGTAGGGGTAGGGGGTAGGGGGTGGTGCGAAGAGGGAGAGAACTAAGAACAGAAAAAAAAAAAAAAGCGGCGAGCGCGATGCGCGTGCTGCGTACGGCCGGCGCGGTAGGCTAGGCTGGGCTGGGACTGGGACGGGTGTAGTGGATACTGAAGTGCGCCTTGCCCTGCATAACGTAGCTAGCTGGCTGGTCTGCTGCAAAACCATCCAGGCCTAGGCACGCGCACCCCCAATTCAGTGGCTGACGTCTGCCCCCATCGCTACATACGTACATACATACATGCACTCCATACCATATTACCTGGGTGTGACGAGGGTCACGGCAATGAGGGTGATGGTGTGATGTATTTCGATGGAACCAAGAGTAGGGTTATGGAAAGATGAAAAGGAGAGAGGAGGAATGAGAGATGGAAAGGCATAGTCTAATAGAGAATGGAAGGAATAACTCACTTTTCGTTGTTTGCCTGAAGACTGCGCGGTATAACTGCTCCGGCTGCTGCTGGTTGTCGGTCGCTCGTGGCCGCTACGTTGCGATCGCCTGGAAGAGACTCTCTCGGACGAGCTACCCTCGTCGGCGCTTGGCCATGCATATGAGCATTACTCTCAGAGGGGAGATAGCAGTCGTGCATGCCCTTGGCGCAGTTCTTGCATGGTGCACGACCATTATCGTAGACACATTTCGTCTTGCCCTTGCGACAACGCACGCAGGCGCCACCGGCTCGCAGTGACGTGCCACGGGCGACGGACGTCATGGCGAACAGGATACAAAGTAAACGGGACAATAGAAACCAAAGTGATGAAGAGCCGAGAAGAGGTCCGGTGGGAAGAAGCAGAAGAGTTGTGGGAGGAGGGAAGAAACGAACGGAGGAGTCGGGGGAGGAGACGGTGTTGGTTCGGGGGTGCGGTGGATTAAATTTGATCAAGTGGGTGGGCACGCGTGAGAGGAGTGAGGGCGCCCGGTCGGGAGTGGAGGTGATTCGAGAAGAAGACGAAGAAGAACCAACCAACCAAGAACCGACCAGCAGGGGAAAGAAAAAGACAGGGTCAGTTCCGGGGGGGAGGGGTGAATGACCTAATGTGGTGGTGGCCTGGTCAGGTCAGGTCAGGGTGGACAGAGGGTTTGTAGGTACCGTAGCCTGTATCTAGAGAGGTAGGTGTACGGGTAGTGTGCAACCTAGGGTACTGTTGTAAGCGGACTATAGGTACCGCAGCCGCGGCGTATTTAGTAGGATAGTTTAGGTGACAGTAGCCTAGTCCAGCACATTCGGGCGCTATGATCTCTCTCCCACTCACTCACTCTCTCTCTGTCTCGGTGGGAGGAGACGAGAAAACAAGTCCGGGAGCTTAACAGGGGGGGATGACGATAGATGTGTATGGAAAAAAAATATGAAACAGTCCCAAAAGTATATGGAGGTGGTCCAAAGAAAACAGAAACAGAATGAAGAGTCAGAAAAGCCAATAAGAAGTGTACTGGGGCCGGAGACAAGCTCGGGCCCTACTAGTACTGTAGATATGTGTAGACGAAAGGGAGAGAAAATTAATAGAAGCCACTCGCTCGCTAATTATGGCTACTCGGACCGGCTGTTGGTGGGCGGGTGCGCGCGCGGGCGGGCAAGGCGGGTACGACGCCTACGAGCGACGAATAGGTGTGCCCCTCTCCCTCTCTCCCTCTCTCTCTCTCTCTTCTATTACTCTTTCTGCCTACCGAACCGATTAATAAGTGTGTGCCCGGAGTGCAAGTGTTATTAATCGTCTGTTCTGCCGGCTTGTGCCAGGGATGAACAGGACCGGAATTATACCGATCGTTACGAGTGTGGATTAGAGTGGACGGACGAATAATGGGGCGGATATTCAAAGTTTGATGATAAGTAGAGATGGAGGTGCGATGACGACGATGACAGCGATCAAATCTAATCGGTCGATTCCCGATGGTGGTTGCGCACGATGGTGGGCATATGTCGGTCATCAGCGACAAGAGGAGAAATGAGAAAAAGGCTGGGACGTTTTCGGGAACGTGCGGAAGAGGATGCCGAGAGGTATTTGTAGCGTAAGGAAGAAAAGGGAAGCGATTGAGGGCCAGTTGGGTCCGGGGAAAATTGCACACGGTCCACCAAAGATACCACCGAGAGACCACAAAGTCACGGAACTTGAAATTTCTGGATCGGAGAGAATGACGGGGGGCCCTTCATTACCAGGTAAGATAGGACCAGGTTAAGCCATTCGGTTGATCAGAAGCCAGTGGCCACAGTCGTTGTTAAGGTTGTTGACTCAAGCCGGCGTTCATCAATCGGGGGACACGGGGGAAACCTTAGATGTAAGGGAACCGTCTATACCGAATTCAGAAAGGGGAGGGGGGGGAGCGTGCGCCCGTATTTATTCAAGTAATTAATACCTCTATCTAGTACATCTATATCCAATACGTCTATCCAACTTTGACTACCTCTTAGATAAGGGTAAGTACTTGAGTATCTAGATAGAGAAGCACTTTACTGCACTTGATGTGCCTATTATATACAAAGATACGATGGTGCACGGAGCATTGGAAGAGAGAGCTCGAAGTACCCGGCAAATCCAAGGTAAAAAGGTAGCAGATGAAATATAATGGTAAAATACTTGGAATGAGCGGATGAGTAGGTAACTAAGTGAGTGCCGTGCGTGAGTGAGTGAGTGAGTGGTGTGAGTAAGTGGGCGGCAGCGGGCAAAGATCTTCGGGCTCACGGGTCTCCGGCGTTGATGGCTGTTTCTTTTTAAAATGATGGGAAATTTTGTGGGGCTTGGAAGGGGGGTTGATGGGATGGTGCCACGGCTCCTGTGCGGCTTTTTGGTATGGCTAGGCGGTACGTACCTCCGTAGTGCTTGCAAGTGCTCGAGAGAGGAGAAGGAGGGGTTTCTATTCGGCCACGAAATTTCTCGTGTCCTAAACCCGCCAGCCAGACGGCCGCACCTGGTGGTAGTAGCCCGGCCGTCTCTTCTTTTTTTTTTCAGCCTCTGTCGGCAATGCCGTACCTATGTATTTGTACGATTTCGTCTAGCATATTCCTTTTTACTTAGGTACACCCAAACATCCTCTTCCACATGTTGTTTCGCATTTCGCAAATGTCGCTCCAAGTCCCCTGGATCTCTTCTTGTTTTTCGGAAGAAACAGCCGTGACCCGGTTGTACTTGGGTAGGTGGTTAGTAGTCTTTGAATCACATATATACTAGCATCCAGCTAAATGCACCGAATATCTACAATCATATGCCTAGGTACTTCCGAAAGCGTAGCTAGACATTAGCCAAGTAGTGTACACATACCGGGCCCACCTACACTGGCCGCCAATTGCTGTTGTTCTAGCCGCCAGGTATATAACTATACACCACCAAAATATATACTTATACCTTGTTAACTACATAACTTATAATACTTACTAACATGTTCCACTATTAAGTAACAAAAGTTTTAAACATTTTAACTTTTTTTTATTTAAACTTTATTTTTTTTTACTTATAATAATAAATAACGCGTTAAAAAAAACTAAACTATAAACTGCTGCTTACGCTTTTAAACAAAACTTTAATGTTTTTATTTATAAGCTTGTAAAAATGTACTACGTTTTTAATAAAACTTTACGCTGCTAAATTAATAGCATTATGTTTAAACGTAAAAATAAAAATATAAAGTTAAAATTAACTAAATTTTAAAAACAAACAATTATATAGTTTATAATTAACTTAAATTTACAAGTGTTTTTATTTTAAATGTATTACATAAAAAATATAGTTAATTAATTATTAAAAAAACAAAATGTTTAACTGTTTTAAAAAAAAAATTAAACAACGCGCTTTATAAACTGTGTATTAGCTTTTTAAACGCGTTTAAACTATTTATTACAAACTAATAAAAAAACAGCTTAAAAGGAAAACCTAGCGCAGTTATAAACTAAATAAAAAGCTAAACTAAAAAAAAAGTTATAGCTAATTATAAGCGCTAAAATTTACGTAATAAATAAGCAAAATAAGTTTTTATTTAAAGTATTTAAAAAATGTATAAAAAAAAAATACTATAAAAAACATAAAAAGTTTTTTTATATTTAACATTAATTTTTTTTTTGCTTTACTGTTTAATTTAAGCTTATAATTAAGTTTTTAAAATTAATTATAAAAAAGTTAATTTTTTAATAATAACTTATTATATTTATTTAATATTTTTTATGTTATTTTTTATTAAGTGTTATACTTTTAATTATATAAACTATATTATATTTTTTATTTATAAGTAAACTAATTTATATAAAAAGCTTATACTTTAAAAAAATAAAACTAAATTGTTATATTTTAAACAGTTAACTTATTTAATATTATATAATATTATATAAATGTAAAATAAAATAGCAAAACTTATAAAACTAATTTTAAAAGCAATAATTATAGCTTTAAATTAGTTATAAATGAAAATTAATTAATTAGCATTTTAATAAACAAGTTATTAATATATAATGTATAAACTAACAACTTAAAAATTAAATTAATAATAATATGTTTAAAGTTAAACAATATAAACTTAATAAACTAAACAGGTTTAAAAGATTTTAAAAATACTTTAAAAGATTTTTAAAACAAAAAATTAAATTTTTTTACGCTACAAGATTTTTAGCTAAAAATGCGCTAAAATAGTTTAAACTATAAATAAAAAAGTATATAAAAACAAATAAAAATAATTAAAACATTAAAACAAAAAAAAAAGTGTTTAAAAATATAAACAAATTTGTTAAAGCTTTAATAAATATATATAACAACTTAAAAAAAAATAGTAAGTTAAACAGTAGCTATTAAAAATTAAACAAACTAAATTAGCAAATAAAAATATAACAAAGTTTTGCAAACTAATATTATAAACTTTATAAAATAATAATAATATATTAATAGCAATTTTTTATAAAAAACTAAAAGATTTAAGTTAAAATAAACTTTATAAAAATAATTAACTAAAGAATTTTAAAAAATATATAGTTAAAGCAATTAAAATTATTAATTAATTATTTAAAAAATAACAATAAAAAAAAACAAAAATTAAATTTTATAGTTAATATAAAACAAGTTTAAAAAATATAAACTATAATAACAAAAACATATTTAAAACTAATAAAACTTAAAGCTATAAACGTTATAAAACTTAAAAAAAAAAAAAACTTAAATTAAATGTTTTAATTATAATTAAAAAAAAACATTATATAAAAATGTATAAAAAGCTTAAACAATTATAAAATAAAAAAAACTTTAAAAAAGTAAAAGTTTTTATAATAAAAATTTAAACAAAATAAACTATTAAATAGTAATAACAAATAAAATATATTAAAACATATAATATTTTTTTAAAACTAACGCATCTCCCACTTGGATTGGCCACCCAATTGGATTGGCCACTTATCTTGGCAGTACTCTGTAATAAGAAATAGCTTACAAGGGTACTTCTACCTACCTTTAAATAACTCTACCAATATAAGTCCTATAAACTAATAATTAGTATATTTGGATTCCTTACTTTATACGAAATTCAATAGTATTTTTGTTTATTTTATAGCTATTTTATTTATAGCTGTATAAAAAACCACGCTAAAATAATCCCTGTATTTTTAAAAACCTTAAATATATTAACAAATAAAATAGCTATAAAATAAACAAAAATACTATTGAATTTCGTATAAAGTAAAGAATCCAAATATACTAATTATTAGTTTATAGGACTTATATTGGTAGAGTTATTTAAAGGTAGGTAGAAGTACCCTTGTAAGCTATTTCTTATTACAGAGTACTGCCAAGATAAGTGGCCAATCCAAGTGGGAGATGCGTTATATAAAAAATAAAAAATATATTTATATATTAAAAAATTAGCATAAATATAAAATATATAATGTTTTTGCCTAAAAAATATTAACAATTATAAAATTTATATAAATAAATAAACTATAAAAAAAAAGCATAAAATAATAATTTTATAAACAATAATTAACGTATAATATAAGCTATTAAAACATTTTTTTACACTTTTATATATATAAGTTAAATAATTTAACTATAACATATTAAATTAATTAAAATTAATTAAATATATTATTGTTAAATGTTTTTATAGCATTTTAATAAGTTTGCACGTTATATTTAAGCTTGCTATATGTTTTACATTTTTGTATGCGCGTTATACTAGCTTTTATACAACAACTACTTGCACATATTTTATTCGAAATCTGCGCTTTAACAGCTTGTTTAGTTTTAAAATTTTGTTTTTGTTATATAATAAATAACTTTTTATTTTAAATATGTTTGTTTTTTATATAGCAATGTTAGCTAAATTTATAATTTATTGTTTAAAATGCTACATTTTTTTTTTAATAATTAAACTTTATATATAAATAATATTATATTTTTTATAACTTAGTTAATAGCTTTTAAAATAGTTTTTAACAAATTATTTTAGTACTGTATAACTTTTTTTTTTAATATAATTAGTTTAAAATTATATATTTTTAATATTATATAAAGTTTGTAATTTTTAAAAAAATAAATGTTTTTTAGCTAATAATAATAATTTAAGCAATGTTTTAGTTAATAATTTTATTTTAAGCTATAAAATTATATAATTTAAATTGTATAAAACTAATTTAATGCTTTAAAAACTTTTTTAAATGTTTAATTTAGTTATAAATGCTTTATACGCTTAATAAAACGCTATAAAAAAATCTTTTTTTTTTTTTAAATATATATAATATATATTTATGCTAATTTGTTAATTTTTTTTATATACGCACGTTTTAAAAAGCTAAAACAACTAATATTAAAAAACTAAAAATAATATAACAAATAAAAAGCATACAAAAAGTAATAATATAATAGCTTTTATAACTGTTAAAAATTAATAAGCAATAAATACTTTTTATATAACGCGCAATATGTTTATTAAAATGTTAAATTTAATTAAAACTTTATTTATTTGTTGTTTAGCCGTTTTTTGTTGCTATAATAACTTAATTAAACAATAATTTGCTATTTTTATATTATAATAAAAAATAATTTTTTTTTGCTAAAATAATATATAGCAAAATTATATAATTATATAATTTAATACTTTAAATAATAAACAATTATTTTTAATTGCTTTAATATATAACTTTTAATTATTTGCGCTAATTAAAAGTTATAACAATTATTTTAAATAATGTTTTGCTTATTATAAAACTAGTTTTATTAAAGTTGTAAATATTTTTTTTAATAATTTTAAATTTTGTTATTATAAGTTATATAAGCTTAAACTATTTTTAGTATGCATTAAAATTTTCGCAAAAAACTTGTTAATAATTAATTTTTCGATTAAAACGTATGTAAAAAATAAGTTGTTATTATATAAAGTTTAAAGCTTAGTTAATGTTAACCGCGGTTGCGTTGCGTACGCGCAAAAAAAAAATTAGCTATATTTTTAATACTATTTAACTAAAGCAAAAACAATTCTAAAACTAAATCTATTATATATTATATAATAGTTTGCTTTTTAAGTTTTATTAATTTTTGTTTAACGCTTAATATAATTGCTTTTGCTAAACAACTTTGCTATTGCATATAAAATGTTGTACAAAAAATATTATATATAGTTGTAGCACGCTAAATAAATAATTTTAAATTGCGTTATATAGCTTATAACACAAACTTTATATTTTTTTTTTTGTACAATAGCAGCATTATTAGTTGTTAAATAATTAATGTTTTAAAAATATATATATAAAAATTAGAAAAGTGTTCTAGTAGCTTATATGTTCCGGTAGCTTGTATTATACGTTAGCTAAAAAAAAAAAAACAATATTTAGCAGCAAAAAAAAATTGCAAATACAAATAATATAATTATTAAAATAAATTAAAATAGCTTAAAAATATAATAATAAAATTAATTTAAAAAAAGTATAACGCATCCTACAAGCTAGTTTTGCACACAAGCAAGTTTCGCACTTTAGCTTAGCGTACCTTGTAAGCCAATCTATATGCAGGGATACTTACTCCACTTTATTATAACTTCGCAAAAAAAGGTTATACAATAAAATAACAAATCTAATAGTATTTTTATTTATTTTCTAACTATTTTATTTAAAGCGTTATTAAAAACCACGCTAAAATAATTTTTGCAATTTTGTTTTTTGAAGCTATACGCCTAAATAAAATAGCTACAAAATAAAAAAAAATATTATTAGATTAGTTATTTCATTACGAATCTAAAAATACTAATTATTTTATTGTACAACCTTTTTTCGCGAAGTTATAATAAAGTGAAGTAAGTACCCCTGCATATAAATTAGCTTACAGGGTACGCCAAGCCAAAGTGCGAAACTTGCTTGTGTGCAAAACTAGCTTGTAGGATGCGTTAATGCTAAATATAAAAAAAACTTTTTATATTTTTTATAATAATTTTTTTTTTATATATTTTTTAAATATTTTAAATAAAAACTTATTTTGTTTATTTATTATATAACTTTTAATGTTTATAATTAGCTATAGCTTATTTTTTTGTTTAGCTTTTTATTTAGTTTATAACTGCGCTAATTTTTTTTAAGCTGTTTTTTTATTAGTTTGTAATATTTTTTTTTTTTTTTAAATTATTGTTTTTAATAATAAATAATAAATGTTTATACTTTTTGCATAATTTTTTTTTTTTTTTTTGCTTTATTTTTTATTATAACTAATTATATGAAAAAACGTTGCAAAAAACTACTGTTTAATAAAAAATTTGCAAAACATGATTTTTTTTTTTGCTATTTTTTTCTGTTTTTTAGTTATTATGTTTTTTTATGCTTTTATTATTAACAACGTAAATTTAAAAACTTTTTTGTTAAATTTAAATTTAACTGCTGTTTTGTTTATATTTACAATATTTGCTTTTAATATAACGTTAAAAGTTTATTAGCTAAATAATTTAATAAAATTGTTATATAATATAAAAAGTTAAAAAAAAAAACTAAATGCTTTTAAAAAAACTGTTAAATTAACATTTGTAACGCATAAACTATTACTAAACTGTTATATTAATAAAAAACGTATAAACCACAACCTATAAAGTAATAATTGTATTATATCCAATTTTAAAAAATTACAAGCTTTGCTATCCTTTTTTTTTTCTTTTTTTTTAGCTTAAAATCTTAGTTTATAATATTAATACAATATTATAAAGCATTTTATACGATTATAATACTATTTTAAGCTTTTTTATTTTTATTATTAAGCGTTAACTAAATATAAAACCTTATTTTTTGCTATAGTAAGCAAAACATAAAAACATTACTTTTTTTTTTTAGTTAGTACGCAATTATTAAAAAACAAATACAATTATTTAATACAACTACATGCTACTTTAAAAAACTTTTTTAATGCTTATTATAAACTTAAAAAAATTTACAAAACTGTAATTATATATAGCGCTAAAAAGTATGCTACTAAAAAATCCAACTATTAATATATTAATTTAATTAATCGAAAAAAAAAAAAAATAAAAAACAAAAGCTTTTTTAAACGCTTTTAAACTAAAAAAAAAACAAATAATACTTACGCTAAAAACTATAGCTAAAAACAATTAAAACAAAATTTAGCATTTTTATTAGCTAATTAAATAGTTGTAAACTTAAATCTAGCACTAAGCTAACATGCTTTTATTAAATAAATAATAGCGCAAAAGCATTAAAAGCAACACTTTTAATAGCACTAGCTTTAAACTTATAAACATAGCTGTATAAAAAATGTTTAAACTTATTAGCTACTTAATTAATACAGCTAGCAAAAACTATAAAAAAAAAGCAAAAACTTAAAAAGCAAACCTAAATAAATTTGCAAGCAACAAAAACTTTTTTAACAACTAGCTTAAAAAACTAGCTAACAAATTAAAAAAAAACTTTATTACTTTTTATATTAAATAAAACTATATATGCTATATAATATTTTTATTAAAAAAAAACGCTAAAAAATCTATTAAAACTTAATTTTGCTTTATTAAACGTTTATTTAATAAATTTGCTAAATTAATTTAAACTTTAAAAACAGCTTATTATAACTTAAATTAAGCTGCTTTAGCTTACAAAAAACTAAAAACTTTTTGCTTTAAGCTTAATAAAAATAGCAACATTTATTAATTTATTTTTTAGTTTAATAGCTTTGTTTAAAAGTTTAAGCTGTTTAAAAGCAAATAGCTTCAAATTTTTTAAAGCTATATTAATATAAACTTAAACAGCAAAATTTTTAAAGCTAATACTAATTTAAGCATAATTTACAAACGTTTTTGCAACAAAGTAGCTAAAGCTATATTTAATTATAAACATGTTTTTTAATAACGCTAAAAAACTAGCGCCAACTGCAAAGCTAAAGCTAAAACTAGCAACTTAGCTGCAAAAACTTTGCAGCAAGCGCTTAACAAACCTAACTTTATTAAAACAGCTAGCTAACTTAAACAAACGTTAACTAATAAAAAAAAAAAAGTTTATTAAAACAATAATATATGCTTTAAATATAGCAAACTAAAATATAAAATAGTTAACTGCTTTAAAAAGTAAACAAATATAAACAAAGTTTAGCTAATTAAAAAAAAAGCAAGCAATAATTTATTTAGCTTAATTAACTTAAAAAATTAGCAAAATTGTTAAAAATTTTTTTAACAGTTTTACTTTTTTTATTAACTAAAATAAATAGCTAAAAAAAGTTAATATTATTTAATTAAAAAATATAATTATAAATAAATAATTTTAAAATAAAAACTATTACGTTATATAATATTAAAATATAAACAAATTTATTAGTAAGCAAAAAATTAGCTAAATAAATTAAATAATAATTTAACATATAAATAATTTATTTAAACTAACTAATACTTTTGTTTAACTATTATAAAAAAACTATAAGCTTAATAAAAAAGCATTTAATAGCTATTTTAAAAATTAATAGCTGCTATTTTAAAAACTAAATGTTTTAAATAATAAACATAAGTTATAAAGTTATAATTAGCATAAATTAGTTTGTTAAATATAACTTTTTTTTAAACTGCAAAAAATAACGTTTAATATAGCTTAAAAATTAATTTGCATTAATAAAATATTTTTTAGCTATTTAAATTTAATTATTAAATAAAGCTAAACGCTAAATTAATTTTAACGTTTAATAAAACATAAACTAACAAAATCAAGCTTTAAAAAAAAAGTACTACATATTTTAAAAAGCAAAAAAAAAAAAGTTAGCTGCTGCTACAATAAGTATAAAAAAAATAAAAAACCAAGCTATAATTTAAAAAATTATAAAACAAGTTAAAAATAACTTAAACTATTAACAATAAATTAAACTAGCGCTAAAAATGCTAACTAAACTAATATTTATTAAGTTTGTAAAATTATTTAAAAACAAAAAAATTATAAACATAAAAGCAGTTAAACTTTAAAAAACGTATAATAAAAAGCATATACTGTTTTTTGTAAACAAAAATCTTAAGCATATAGCTTTAGTTCAACGTTTTTTTTTAAAACTACTAGCATATTTAAAAAGTTTTTTTTTAAAAAAAAAAGCAAACATTTTATTTTTATTATAACTAAAACACAATATAATTTTTAAACTTAATAAAAAAGTATAAAACAGTAAGCTTTTAAAATATTAAACTTTAATTTAATATTTATTTTTAAAAAAAAAAATAATAAACTAGCTGCTAAAAATAAATTTTATTAAATTAGCTATAAAAATAAATATAGCGCTAGTTTTATTTACTTTTAAGCTGCATTTGCAAAAGCAAAAGTTTTATATTAATTACTGCTAACAAAATTAATACTTAAAAAACAAAGTAGTTTTAGCTTTAAATTTAAATAGTACTATTTATAACTACTAAAATGCAAAACAATATTTTAAACTTAACATTATTAAAGCTTTTTATTAGCTATATATATTAATTAACTTTTAATATTTTATAGCTTTTTGTATTTAACAAAAAGTTTTTTAATAAAAAATTTTTTTTTTTAGCTTTAAAATAAGCTTAACTTAGTAGTAATTTTTTATTAATACCCAACTATAAAAAGTATTAAACAAATTTATTAATATGTACGCTAATAATATATTAATATATTTAAAACTAAAAAAAAAGTATTAAAAACAATACAAAAAGGTTATTTATTGTTTATACAAAATCCAATTACAAAAAAATATTAAAAAATTTTAATTCAACGTTATTATAATAAATTACTTAAGCATTATTATAAAAACCAAAATTAATATTTAAATCGATTTAGCAAAGATTAAAGCTATTATAAACTAAAAGTTTAAAAACTTTAATAAAATTAAAGTAGTTTAATTTTTTTTAAAACTATATAACTTTATTTATATATTTATTTATTATGTTAACAATATTGCAAAACTATTAAACTAGTTATTTAAAAAAAACGCTTTGTTTAAAAAAAGCTTAAAACAAAAAAACGTTTTTAAAACTATAAAGTAATTAGCATGCTAAAAATTAATACTAACATTTTTTTGCTTAAAACAATTTATTTAAATAAAAACTAACGTATTAAAAAATGCTACTAGCAAAATTATTTAGCAATAACAAAAAAACAAAAAATAAAAACTTATAAAATACTTTTTTAAAATAATAACTGCACTAAAAAAAGCTTACTTTATATAAAATAAAAAAATGTTAGCTATAATATAAACTTTAAAACATTATTGTTTAAAGCTTTTAAAACAGAAATTTTTTGTTGTTATAAATTATTAAACTTTTTTATATTTTTTAATTAAACGTATGCTTTTTATACGCTAAATTTAGTAAGCTAACTTTTTAATAAACTTTAATATTACTTTTTAATATAAACTTAAAAAAAAAAACGTAGTAGCTAATACTGTATTTAAAAAAATAGCTAAATTATTTATAATAAAAGCATAAAAAGCTAAAAAACATATTTTAATTATAATTAAACTTTAAGCTATAAAAAAACTAATAACTATTATAAAAAGCAACAAAGTAGTATTTAAAAAAGCTAAACTAATAAAACTAATTAAAAAAAAAAACAAAGCTTAAAAGTTAGGCTATAAAAACTATTAGCTATAAATGCTTAAAACTATTTTAAATAATACTATTTTTTTGCAGACAGCTTTAATTAAAAAGTTATATTACTTTAAAATTACTGCTTATTTAAGCTAAAACAAAACAATTAAAACAATTAAACAAAATTTTTATTAGCTTTATTTAAAACAAAATATTAAAAAATACGTACGCAACCGCTATAACTATTAAAAAAACAAAATACTTTAAAACAAAACATTTAAGCTATTATATTTAATATTTATACTGCAAACAATATAAAAACAAATAATAATAAACAAAAAAAATATGCTAAAAAACGGCTAAAGCTACAATTATGTTTAAGCTTTTATAAACAAGTTTAGCTATTTGCTAGCTATATTTCTAAATAAAAAATCTAATATAATAAAAACAGTAGCAATATAATACTATCGTTTTTTATATTAATTTTTTAGCATATTAAACTGCTAGCTATTAAATAATGTAAAGCTTTTTATATTAAATTTTATAAAAAAAATTAACAAGTTAATTAAAATAAAACATTACAATAATAGCGCTTACTACTTTTAAATATAAAAAGCAATTAAGTTTATTAATTAAAAATTTAATTAACAATTATAATTTTATATTAACAAATATTAAAATAATTAAAGCTTTTATTTATTAGCGTTAAATTTTGTTTATAACTTATTATAACATTTATTATTAAATATAACTTTTTTAAAAATAGCTTTAAAAACTAACATATGTAACTTATTATTAACAAAACTTTTAAACAAAAAAATTAGTACGCTGCTATAAAAGCTAGCACTAAAACTAATAAAACAAATACAAAAAGTCTAAAAAATAGCACACGCATTAGCAAAAGCAGCCTAAAAACAATAAAAATTATAAGCTAATAAAAAGCGCAAACTAATTAATTTTAAAATAAAAAACAAAATATTTTTTAAAAAAAAAAAGTTTTTTATGCAAGTATTAACTATTTAGCTAGATTTACAATTTGTAAAACTATTCAAAATTTTAAAAAAACAAAGCTATAGCTACGTTTTAAACTTACTTTTATTATACAAAATAAAAAACTTATTTTATGCTAACTAACTGCAAAAAGCAAATAACAACTTATTATTACAACAAATTTAAACGCTTTTAAAATTTAAAAACATTAACAAAAAATTTAAATATAAAATAAACAAAATAAAAAAATTATGCTTGCATAAAAAATATTATATACTGCAATATTAAATCTTTTAACAAAAATATAACTTTAACAATATATAATATTTAGCAAAAAACTTTAAAAATGTATCCGCTGCACTTAAACAATTTTATAAATTACATTTTAAAGCCCTAAAGCTACTAGTTAAATTAAAAAAATAAATGCGTGCAGCTGCCATAAATAAATATATAAAAAACCATTTAAATAACAATATAGCCAAAAAGTTAAAAAAAGCTATAATAATTAAACGCTACACCTAGTATTAATATAAATTAAGATCTGTATTTTTGTTTTAATAAAAAAATATAACGCATAAACTATTATTAAACTGTTATATTAATAAAAAACGTACAGACTACAACCTACAAAATAATAATTATATTATATTTAATTTTAAAAGATTGCAAGCTTTGCTGTCCCTTTTTTTTTCTTTTTTTTCAGCTTAAAATCTTAGTTTATAGCATTAATACAATGTTATAAAGCATTTTACACAATTGTAACAACATTTGCTTATATATGTTGTTTTTA
This sequence comes from Xylaria digitata, assembly GCA_022495195.1. Classification (NCBI taxonomy): domain Eukaryota; kingdom Fungi; phylum Ascomycota; class Sordariomycetes; order Xylariales; family Xylariaceae; genus Xylaria; species Xylaria digitata. The sequence goes on from MU377279.1 coordinate 36,417, forward strand.
TAACCAAAAAAAATGTAATATAATAAAATAATAAAAGCTGTAGCTTATAATATTATAAATTTAAAAAAGTTTAAGTTTTTTAAAAAACAAAAGCGTAAAAAAAAAATTGTTTAGCTAATAAAACTTTTGTTTTTATAGCTGCTTTATTTATTTTTAACTAAAACGTTTTTAACTTTTTTTTGGTTTAAAAAATTAATTTTGCTTTTTTAGTTTTAATTAATTTAAATAGCGTTAATAAAACAATTTAATTGCTTATATTATATAACATAAATACTTTTTAAGTTTTTAAATGTTTTTTATATATAAATATCTTTTTTATTTAACTAAATATTTTATTATATGTTTTTTTTAATATAAGTTTAATATTTTTTTTACTTTATATTTTGTTTAATTTTATTTTATTTTAATTAACATATTTAATATAACGTTATTTAATGCTTTTTTTAATAATAAAATATAAAAAATTAAATATATTTTTATATGTTGTTAAATAAATATTAAATTATTTTTAAGTTTTTGTTATATTTTAATTAGTTTTTTTGCTTAATTTTTTGTTATTAATATTTTTGCTTTTAAAATTTATAGTTTGCTTTAAATAATAACATTTTTATATTTTTATTATTTAAACTATTATACATATACTTTATTATAAATATTATTTTAATGTTTAGTTTAACTTTTTAGTTTGTTTATTTGTTTATAAATAATAAGCTATAAATAATTACTAATATTTAAAAGCTATAATAATACTTTTATTTGTAATAGCTTTTTTTAAAATGCTATATTTATTAAAAACATATTATAATATTATATAACGCATCCCACAAGCTAGTTTCGCACACAAGCAAGTTTCGCACTTTTCTTGGCGTACCCTGTAGGCCACTTTATATGCAGGGGTA